>JASANB010005326.1:0-94322 GCA_030248155.1 Sabatieria punctata
GTGGGCTTCGCGGCAGTTCCCACGGCTGGGCGTCGAATTCGGTTGCGAAGAAATCGGCGGGCGCCGACAAAAAGGCAGCTGAAGCAAAACAGATGCATTAGTCATCTAAAGTAAACTAGTAGCCAAAAGTCAGCCAAAGTAAAATAGTTTACAGACAGTTCTTGTAAACTAGTATACCAAAGTGGAAGAGTATAGCCAAACTTTGAAAAGATCCCTAAACCGCGACAGTGCCCCATTGTGTACCACAGCGTACCGCACGTCCTCACCGTTTCCGTTTTTCTGGGGAGGCGATTTGTATACGCGCCAGCGGCAGGTGCGCGCATAGAGTTCTGGATGTAATATGGAGGTTTCACTTGCAGTGCAGGGCATTGGCGGTTACCTATGTAAGGTCAACTGGCTGGCCGCCCTGTTGTTGCTGTGGGGCGACAGCCGGCTGCTGCTGCCTGCCTGAGCCACCAGTCCAGTGTGTTTTTTCTGCTGGGGCTGACGGCCAGTCGGCCTGGACCGCTCTTCTTTCTGCGTGTGCGTTGCTTTTTGCCTTGGCAGGAGGCCGCCTCCTTACTTTTGTAGTCTCCTTCCTTTTTTCATTGACAAGCAAGTTGTTTGTGTTGTTCAAAACGGTTCTTCTCCTCCCAGTTATGTTTTGCTTTCTCGACTCGAATTCGAAGTGAGAAACATAAACATATATGTTTTCCCAAAAACAAACATATTTATGTTTTAAAACATATACATAAAACATATATGTTTCCCACAGTAGTCTGAGCCCAAATTTTGGTTGGGCACTAAAAAACGCTCAAAAATCGCTAATTTGGGCTGAAATGCAGTTAAAAGTGCTGTTTTACAGGCGATTTTGGCAATTATTGTATCTGAAATTGCAAAAAAATCGCAAAAATTTTCTCAAAAAAAGTTACTTGCCAGAAAATCGGAGGGGAGGAGGGGAGGGGCGGAAAAATCGTCTCGGGGAGGGGTCCCCATTTGAGGTGGTCTGGCCTAAGTCGGTAGGGGACAGACCCCCAGACCCCCGTCATATGTATGGGCACACCCTGTGTATTGATTGTGGGTATGGCCTTACATACGTTACTGTATATACGTTACTGTACATATTGTTTGTGGGTAAAGCTTTACATAGTTACATATCGGAAGTTGACCACGTGTCATACAAATGGGGGTCGGGCTTTGTCACTCCCAACTTTAGCTCGACCTCCTTATAAACCACCCACCCACCTGAAGCAGACTTTTGGTTCCATCTTTGTTTTGTTTTGTTCTGTCGTTCTGTCGTACAAACCAGATTGAAAATGGCGGGTTTCCATCTGTTCCGTAGAAGGACGGTTACGATAGAAAAATCTGGATTTGGAATGGTTTGATGGGTGTGACGTGTTTGGAAATGACAAGCAAGGAAGGAGGGAAAGCGCCTTCCACCCAGACGCCCACATTCTCGTGCTTCTCGTAAATTGATCACGATTATTATAATCTTTCTATCTTTATCTGCGTGAACGCTAATAAAGGGTGTTTCTTTGGTTTTTAGGCTGTCAGATTGCCTTGAATTCGTTTGTGACTGCAGCCGGTTGAGGCCTTTCTGGAGTTAGGATTTGTTGCCGTCTGTGATTTGTCTTTACCAAAAATTGGCAGTGTGAAGACGCGGAGATGGGAAATATCTTCGCCAGCCTGTTCAAAGGCCTTTTTGGCAAGAAAGAGATGCGAATATTGATGGTGGGCTTGGATGCCGCCGGCAAGACCACCATTCTTTACAAGCTAAAATTGGGAGAAATCGTCACCACCATTCCTACAATCGGTACCACCGTAACTACCGCAGCTTTTTTAGCAAAATACTTTGTTCAGGGTTTAACGTAGAGACAGTGGAATACAAGAACATTAGCTTCACAGTCTGGGACGTGGGCGGTCAGGATAAAATTCGGCCTTTGTGGCGTCATTATTTCCAGAACACTCAAGGTATCTATATCTCTTTCTTTTCTTCAGCTTCGCAGAATTGAATTCGCAAAAGAAGTGTATTCAGAACCTGTAGGCGTACGCTATCGTTCTTGCCACCATTCTGTAGGTTAAGGAATAGCGCTACAATAATCTGAAATATAGAGCATAGATTTTGGGGGATACAGATAAACTATTGGGGCCGAAAGGGGGTCGAAAAAATTTTCGTTCGAAAACGTATTCGAGGAATTCTCCTTAAAGTAGTCAAAAAGTACTCTAAAACCCCCGATTTTTAAGTATAAATTCTGATTAGTAAGCCAGAATATCAAATTCGAAATTTTTATCCAGTAGTTAAGCATCCTGATCACTGTATCTTCGAATTGAAGCATTAAATATGGGATTCCATTTCAGGGGTTTGAGAGCTCGTTTATACTATGTATTAGTGAATCAATTTTCAGCTGTCCAGGCAAAAGTTTTATTTTTGGGTGTGAATATTGAGGCTGTTGACATGGACTTAGGCTTTTCTTCAACTGAATTTCGATCATTAAAAATTGCGTTGGTGTAACTTATGACAGAATGTTTTCAGATGAAATAAATTGTATTGAACCTGTCTGTAGTTAGAGGGCCGAGTAGAACTCAATTTTTTCGAAAAGTGGACTGAGGCATTTCTTCGTCTGAACGCATCATTTGTAGAATATATCCTAAAATATCTGTGTATAGATTTCCTGTACTGCAGGCACTATGAATCTAACACCATCATTTTGTTAGCTTTTTCAAATAATGTCATTTTTCCATATAAAGCAGTTGTTCATGAATGTTTGTTTGTATTTTAGTTCCACTGTCACTCAGTGGACTCAGGCATTTCTTCGTCTGAACGCTTCTATTTTACTGTCTGAAATTCTAATAAAACGGAAAAGCCAGAAGAATCGGAGAACGGGGTCGGTAAAATCGTTTCGGGATTGGGGTTCCGATCGCGGGATGGGGTCTGGCCTAAGTCGGGTGGGGGCAGACCCCTGTTACATGTGTTTTGGACTTCTACTTGTAGTTTTTTATTAGCCCTGATCAGCGTTTTTATTTCGAAACTGCGATTTTTTGTACTCTCCCCAGACGGAATTTTGGGCTCCGACCCCAACCGGCCTCCTTTATTCTCTTGAAGTAGAAAACAAAGCCTATCACAATAGCTTGATTTTGTTCTAAATTCATACATGCAACAGGGAGACTGACTATAGCCAGACCACATGCACCGGAACACGGCCGAGACAATTATTCACTCCCTCAGATTTTTAATTAAGCAATTTTTGGGCCATTTTCGGCATGAAAATTGCTAGAGTTGCATGTACACCAGCGATTTTTAGTTTTATTGGAGCCCAGATTAGTGTTTTTCAGCGATTCGGTTTTGGTATTTTATGTACGGTATAATGTTTTGAGGCATTTTTCATGAAAATTCACTAATTCACTTACGAAGCTCAACTGAATTTACCACTTTTGGCTTGTGAAGCTGAAGTAAAAACTGTTATAAATTTTGTCTGTAAATATTGTCTTAAAACAGGAGCTTTTTTCTTTCTCAGTGTGCTTAATTAAATTTACTCAAAGCTCACGCTGTATTAAACAAGGTTTTAGATCAAATCTTCACGAGAAAAATGGTAAAATTACGACATACATCGGTCGGCGGTTATGGGGTTTACCCCCTTGGCCGGCCAATACCCCCATTGGTCGTTCATACCCCTGGCGCCACCCCCTCCCAGCCCAGAGCGAGAAAATATTCGCTTTTAGGCGTTTTTTGGACTTTTGTGGGACCCCGAGACTACCTTCACACCCCATCCGGATTTTTCCGGCTCATGTATGGATTCAGATAGCTTAGCACTTTCAGCTTCCTACTATTCGGAATTATTCGTTGCTGAAATCCTATTCGGATTTGGATATTTTGTATTCGGTTGCATCCCTACGCTACACGCCATAATATCCCCAGGCCGGGCTAAAATCATCCAAACCCCATCCGCTTTCGTCAGATGAACATCTACGTGTATGGTCGTTAAACTAAATCTGAAGTCTGACTATTTTTGTCAAATTGTAAATTTTTCGAGATTGCCTGGCCGACATTGCTTACTTCGCACCGATTGAAGTTTTAATTAAAGCATCGGCTATGTAGGGGACCGGGGGCTTATTTCTCCTCGACAAGCGACCCCCATCGCCGGAATTTTTGGCGACTTAGGAAAATGGGCAATTTTACGGCGTTTTTGGCCATTTTTGCTCAGTTTGCTTTATATTGGATCGAGGGAAACAAACTGGCAAAGTCAGCGATGTTCCACAACGTAGAATTAATTTTAACCTTAACCGTTCCGTTTAACCGTGATTTCGGAATAGGAAAAGCGGTTTAGAGAAGGAAAACAAGTATTTAACTGCATTTACAATGTTCAGGCCTGATCTTTGTTGTGGACAGCAATGACAGAGAACGTGTGGGAGAGGCGCGCGAGGAGCTGATGCGCATGTTGGCAGAAGACGAACTGAGAGACGCCGTGCTGCTGGTCTTCGCCAACAAGCAGGTAGGCCGAGCCGAGGAGGGAGGGCGCAGCTGAGACAGTGACCCTTTCAGGATCTGCCCAACGCCATGAACGCAGCAGAAGTGACAGACAAGCTGGGGCTGCACACGCTGCGCAATCGAAATTGGTACATCCAGGCCACTTGCGCCACGAGCGGCGACGGTTTGTACGAGGGACTGGACTGGCTGGCCAACCAACTCAAAAACCGCAGTTAGAACCGCCAATCACTAACAGTTATTATTAATTCGGCCCTTCTTTACCACGCGTACATACGAGTGAATCGGTTTTCTCATTCACTTTTGTTTTGTTTGTTAATTATTATTATTATTATTATTTGTTCGGTCGATCGGTTTTCGAAATGCACTCCAGCGTGTGTCTAGAAGCCCCCGTCATCTCGTTGTACCGCCGTAAACTGTCAGTCTGTGGTTGTTGTTGTAAGAGACAGATGTACTAGCTGCAGAGAGCGCATAAATCTACCACCCTTCGTTCAGTCTTTTCCGCCCGCAGTCTCTCTGGCCACTTTGTTCCATTGTGTGAATCAACTGTTTCTGGTCAGCTAAACAGCTGCTGCTTTCTATTTGCTAGGTGTACGGGCATCGAGGTTGTATGTCACATGAAAACAGCTGTTTTACTTTACTAGTAAAATGTATGTACCAGAGACACTGACAGACAGACATCAAGACTGGGTCTGCGAGGGCAGAATCGGAACAATCAAGTGCTCCTGAGACATCAGATTGTACTTGCCGACGAAAACCGTAAACCGTCTGCACAAATGGGTTTCGTCCTGAACAAACACTGCCCTGCCTCCACACACACACAACAAACATTGCACCTACCTCGAACGCGTCGAATACCTTACGGTGGTGGTAATAAGCGTGAGAGAAGATTCGGTAGACGCGACGACACACAGAGCCGATTTTAGCAATCGACGACTCCTTTATAGTGACTCTGCTGGGAAAGTACTTGTTGCTGTTGAGCAGCGACGCCGCGCCGTCTAACGTATGTCTTGTGTAATCGATAGCGCAACACTGAAACTCACACTCTTCACAACCACCTTCTTAGCACCGCCATGCACCCAACTACGGGCTAAGCTAGGTTTCGCTGCCGAATTGCGAGGGAAGGATGAATGTTCAGTTCGCCGACTGTACGGTTACTGAATATAAAAGAGAAGACGTCAAACCTCTTTGGGATTTTTATGGGCAGCGCAGAGAAATATCCACTGTTCAGTTGCAGTCATCTGTGTGCACGTGTCCTGACGACATTCTGCCTGAAACAAAGCGCATGTTCTTTTGCTGTAAGTCTTTGCAAAACTGTCTACAGGAAATAACCGTTACCTGATCAGTTGATAAACTGGTCAGTGGTATACGGATATGCAAGTTACCAAACCGCGTCAAAACACCCCTGAAGACCAGGCTCCAAATTGAGCCAAAAACTCGAACTGAATTTTTGCTGCGGTTTTTAGTGGCAGAACGCAAATCTTAATAAGTTTTTAAGTTTAGCACTTTTGACGCTCTGATACTATCGAATATATAGATTCTAAAATTCAGCGGTACGTAAAAGAGTCAGAAATACCGAGTTAACCGAACACGCCGAGTTTCACGATTAACCAAGTTTTCCGAGTTGTGCAAATATGGTGTTCGCTATAAAAAAAGACCGCCTGAACATTTCTGAGTTTTGCGAATAATTTCAAATGGCCGCCATTCCGTCAATTT
Organism: Sabatieria punctata; assembly: GCA_030248155.1. Lineage (NCBI taxonomy): Eukaryota > Metazoa > Nematoda > Chromadorea > Araeolaimida > Comesomatidae > Sabatieria > Sabatieria punctata. The sequence goes on from JASANB010005326.1 coordinate 6,179, forward strand.
TCAACCGAATGAGTCTTCTGTAGCTATGAGTTATGCCTTATCTGAAATGAACTGACACGGAAGATCCGATCAGACGTACGGGGGCCTTACGGTCCTACGATCACACGTATGCAGTCCATTTCACAACCCCCGATAAGTCGTCATCTCGAAGTTTGCCTAATTACAATGAGAAAACGCAACTGTCGTTCCTGTTGAGAAGGGAAGCGGAACAGTTCCTGTTTCTCAAATATAATTTATGTAGTTTTCTTAAATTTCTATTGATAAGCGCTGTTAACTGGAAACGTAACAATCTACAATAAGGAAAACAAAACAGTTTTAGATACACAAACCACCAATTTCCCATAATTTATGACTTTGTTTAGTCTAATCTTCATTAACTGGGTTTACTCGGTAAACTTGGTATTCGCAAAATGAGCGCTCAATTACATATACGCATATATCGGCCGGGGGGTAAAGGGGTGTATACCTCCCCCCGAGGTCTCCAGACCCCCCTACCCCCCTCCGGATTTTTCCGGCCCATGTATGCATATACGAGCTTCGAAAATATTGATTCCAAGTTTTCTAGTTGAAAGACAATATAGAAATACAATTATTGAGCATTGGCTGACCGCAGAGGTGAGGGAGACAAGAGAACAAAGAGACCTGTAGCAGAACTGCGAGTCCATTTAGTTCCATGCAGAATTGGCGCAGATGTTCGTACTTCCAAACACCTTCGTCTTGTCCGTCCGGCTGTGTCAAAATCAGCTCGACATTAGCCGCGTTTGCTCTGATCACCTGCTGAATGTACTGCTGCACATTGAGAGTGCTGTCCATGTCCTCAAATTTCATTTCCGGCCATTTACACCACTCCTGAAAGTGCTGCTTTGAAACCAAAAGTAAAACCAGAATTGAGCCTTTCCAATTTGCGCACTTCTCGTTTCGTTCCCGGCTGATTTCGACGGTACACCGTTTTATCCTGTTGTTCCATTCCCATTCCAGCAAAATGATTGCGCCAGAATTGCCGATAAATCGCGTTTTGTCACGGTTTCTTTAAGCAATACCATTAAAGAACGCATACATAGAACATACGGGCATACATGTAACTGCTCCGGGCCGACCTGGGGGTAGCGGGGTTTTCCTCAGGTGGGGGGTCGAGGGAGGGGGGTTTCGCCCAGAGGGGCCAAAAAGCTCCAGACCGCTGGAAATGCGTTTTTAGCACGTTTTTTAAGGACGCTAAAAATCGCTATTTTAAACTGCCAAACAGCGTTTCAGAGCTAAAACAAGCAAAAATAAAAAATGGCTTCCAAAAACCCCGATTTCTCTTAAATATCAGCAGCGGAAACGCCAAATTCGGTTTCCAAAGGCTTTTCAAGAGAATTTTAGGTTAAAAATTAGTGAGTTCTGTCTGAGCCAGTTTGTTAGTACTGGAGCCACTACTAGTACTTGTATTTTGGGTCGGGGGTCCCGTAACCTCTCTCGGGGGGGCAAGAGGGGGTTGGCCTTTCCAGCAGGGGGTAACCCGAACCCCCTTAGTACATGTATGCATACGGGGCCGAAAAAATAGACCGCGGATTGGAAATTATTCTTAATATGAAAGCATCACTCAAAAATACAATATGGACCAAAATAAAGACCTTCTGCCAACTTTTTTCATACTTTTCAAAACTTTCAAACGTAAACATGGACCATGGATAAACTCCCTGTATCGTCCATTATTTTATACAAAGTATGGGAATTTTGGGTTAGGTCAGGGAAATCAGGAAAGGTCAGAAATGGACTATATATTAATTAATTAACTTTCATATGACTGTACGACTCCGGAGCATGTCCTATACTGATGCGTACCACTAGGGGTATTGTTATATTTGGAAAGCAGGAGCTCAGGAGCGTGCCCTATAATGATGCGTACCCCTAGGGGTGTTTCAATATTTGGAAAACAGGCGCTCAGGAGCGTGCCCTATACCGATGCGTCCCCAAGGGGTATTTTTATGTTTTTAAAACAGGCCCCCCCGGAGCGTGCCTATACTGATAGTGATGCGTCTTTTGGGGTACTTATATAACTGGCAAAACAGGCCCCCGGTGCTTGCCCTATGCTGATGTAGTGATCATTAGACTCGCCATATAACATGACCATTTTGGACGATTTTGAAATTTTGGAATATTGCCAAAAAATAATCGATAATCGATATTTATCGGTAGAACTCGTTAACTTATAATTAATTATGATCATTAAACACATTAATTTCTGTTTGTTTCGGATCGGTTCCTGATTTCCCCCCTCAGCTACACCTGATCTGGAATTTTTAGAGAAAATAGCTTAATTAAGCCTTATAGATTCACTTGTTGCTAATAAGCATAGGCTACCCAGTGAAAGCAGTTTGAAAAACTTGACCAGCTTGACCAGCATGCAGAGCATATACTTTATCAGACTCTCGCTCGTCGTGAACGCTGCAACGATTTCGATCAGGGTTGCCAGGTTGGGGGTTTTACCCCCAAATCTGGGGGTATTTTGCCACCGTTTGGGGGTGAAATTTTCATCTGGGGGTTGGGGGTACAAATCTGGCGGGATTTGGAAATTTTTTGGGGGTTGGGGGTTTTTTGGGGGAATTTGCTAAAATTTAGGGGATTTTTTGGGGGTTGGGGTTTTTTTTTAGAATTTTCTTGTTCAGACTAATGATTGAATGTTATTTTTTACCAGTGATGAATCAATGTTCAACGAATTTGTTTGAAAAAATGTTATGTCATCCATGGAGGAGTAAAAAGTAGTTTTTAGTGGTCCATGTGTCATCCATCTGTCGACGAAAAAAAATCGAGTTTGACATGCTGTATTCCCAAGAACTTTTATGAGGAGCTTTCTTTCAAAACTCAACTTTAGAAATTCTTCTGCAACAGTGAAAAAAATTAGAAATATTGAGTGGATACGCGGCATTATATAAAATTAGAATCAACGTGAAGTAAACTAAAACCGTGTCATAACTTGAAACAAAGTTTCATAAAATTTCATTATAATTCTGTAGTTTTCATCCTGTCTGATGCCTGATCTGATCGCAATTTAGTTGTGCACGCAATAAATTTCATTCTTTCTGTTTCTCACTATATCTATCTTATGCTGCAATGTGAAATTCAGCTTCCATCAGCTCTAAAACTACATTTTAAATCTGGGGGTATTTTTGGGGGTATTCTGAAAATTTTGGGAGTTTCTGGGGGAATTTTTTCTCTGATTTAGGGGTTTTTTGGTCTGCAGACCTGGCAACACTGATTTCGATGGGACCGGATAGGTCGCAAGCGGGGCACACCAACTGGCAGGGCAGTTTAAACTCGCCACGCTCTGTCTCTGGTTAATTGCAATCGATAGGCAAGCGCCGAGCCCAAGATAGGTGACCTGTGCTGGCCCATTCATGATAATTGGCCTTGCTCTGCAGGCTCTTCTCTTATAATTACAATTGTCAGCGCACTTGCTATTTATTGGTGTTACTGTTGTAGGGCATAGTCGGAATAGTTAGTAGTTTAGTAGCCACAACTACACATAGAACCCGGAGTCAAGCGTACTGGTCGATTGCCATTTATCTTCTCTACGGAACAGTCGGACTTTCTCATCTTGGTGCTGCTCTCTGCCTCTCTGTACAAAATGATGTTTTGTTGTGGCTCTTCGCGTGTTTCCTCCAATGCGCGCAACTGCTCTTCCTCTCTACGCCGCTACTCCTCTCGCGCTCTCTTTCACACTTGCTCATACTTTTCTTCCGCTATACACTCTTGCTCTTCCCGATCGCGCTCCAGCTTAGCCTTTTGTTCTTGCCTGAATTACAAAAAGAGAAGGTGTGACTGTTCCGTAGAGAAGATAAGTGGTAATCGACCAGTACGCTTGACTGACTCTGGGTTTTATTCTATGTGTAGTTGTGACCACTAACTAAACTACTAACTATCTATGTATTCCGACTATGTCCTAAAACAGTAACACCAATAAATAGCAAGTGCGCTGACAATTGTAATTATAAGAGAAGAGCCTGCAGAGTGTACAGACCCGCCCTATTTGAACTGCCGCCGGCTGCTTGCCAATTCAGGGTGCGCTGCGAGAACCAGTTCCTACGGCAAGACACGAGACAGGGCGTGGTTTGGCAGCCGATCGTCGAGCCCGTCGCGGTTCTTTCGACCAATCAGGAGAGGGCCGAGAAGAACGAAGGCTAGTGATTGGTCGATATTTTGAGTGATAGCTTCTAGAATATTCTCTGTCTGTCTGGCGGGCCCTAAGCCTGTCTGATTTCTTCACTTTGGCTGTGTTTTATTCTTGTGTGCAGTTGGTTGCGTGTTAAAGTCAACCTACAAAAGCTGCCTCTCTGCGCGACAAGACCCAGGTCGACTCCTGAAGTGAGCTGCCTCCGTCTTCCTAGCTGCCTGTAGTGTGGCTTTGCTGCGTTCCGCGCCGATTGCCTCAGTGTGGCTCGAGTGGTTCTCAGGTCGCTTCCGTTCGGCTCCCCAGTAACATGTTTATTGGGCGGTAAATGAGCGTCGTCAACAGCCATCGTCAAACCGGTTTTCTTTTCAACTTTCCTCTTTCTACACCTTTCTTTAACTGCGCTACATCGTGTTTTCCTGCTTTCTACCGTGTTTTGCTGTCGGCCGGTTATCGTTTTATTGACGTAACCTGCCCATTTCTACAAAATCTGTGTAATCACCAAAATCAACACCTTTTCTCTCCTCTTCAACAACATCATCTGTCCGCGACCCCAGGTGGAACCAACGAGAGAAGTGTCGGGTTAGGACAGATTTGGAGGCGTGCCACCGAGATTTCTTTTAAAATCGCTGCTTTTGTTCTAAGGATGGAGTGCGACAGCGACAGCTCACCAACGCTGAGGAGGAGAGACGTGGGTCGAGGACTCCCCACGGGAAGAGGAACGAGCGCACAGCCGTCTCCAGGACCGGGGCGAGGACAAATGCCGCCGCCGGCAACTGCTACATCTTCGAGACCGGGGCGAGGACAAATGCCGCCACCGGCAACTACTGCTACGTCTTCAGGACCGGGGCGAGGACACATGCCGCCGCCGGCAACTACTACTACGTCTACAGGACCGGGGCGAGGACACATGCCGCCGCCGGCAATTACCACTGAGTCGGGACCGGGGCGAGGACCCATGCCGCCACCGGTTGCTCCTACTACTGCTTCAGGACGAGCCGGCGCTACTCGTAATGCGCCGCCGACGACGTCTCGACCACTACAGCAGCCGACCGGTGAGCCAGTAACTACTCTGGTTTATTCTAACGCGGACGGAAGGTTGGCTAGTCGAGCTATGCCCGGCTGGCGCTTGGGGTCCACAACCGTGGATGCCGTTCCCCAGCGACAGACCGGCACTACTACTGGCACTGCTCAGTTCCACCGATGGTCGGGGTCCACAACCGTGGACGTTCCCCGCCAAATCTACGCGTCAGATCCTGTGCCACTACGTTCCAGTAAGGAGGAGGGTCTGGCTATTCGAGCCATACCTGACCGACGAGCGGGGCCCACTGCTGCAGACTATGTGCCCCGCCGAGATGACGCGTCGAATTCTGCGCAGCTACGTTCCAGTGCTGAGGAAGGTTTGGCCATTCGGGCCATACCCTACCGGCGTTTGGGGTCCACTGCTGTGGATGACGTTCCCCAACGATACGCCGGCACTTCTACAGCTGCTACCGTTCAGCCTTATCTACGTTCGGGGTCCACTGCCGTGGACGACGTTCCCCGACGAGCCATTACCAAGACTCCTCCTCCATTGTCACAGTCTTCGGGGTCCACTATTGTGGAAGACGTTCCCCGACCAGCTACTACATCGGAGACTACGCCGCCACGCTCTACGGCGGTAAGAGGCAGGGCTGCGTCGGTTAAATCGGACCGACAAGTAAGCTCTGCTCAGATGAGGAACGATTCGCGTCGGTCGGCCAGCAGAGAGGAGGACGAGCGTCGGCCAGTAAGGCCGAATTATTTGCCACTCATTCGGGGTCCAGTGCCAGTGTGGCCGACAACTGCTCCGCCACAGTGGCCACTACAGATGCAGCCATCCGCCACTGCGCAACCGCCGCCACTGCCACCGTACGGACAGTGGCCACCTTCGGGTACTACGGTAGACGTGACGCAGCCGCCTCCCCCGTCTCCCTCATCGCTGGTAACTGTTTCTTACCAGCCTCAGATGTGGACATTCGAGACGTGGGAGGGACCGGCGAATTTCGGCCGCATCAGCGCCGACTTTCCGGTGCCTGTACAACTACCTATCGGAGTCAACGTGCCGGCAGATCCGGCCTTTACCAACTTGTCTGTGTACCCAGTACGTCAGCAACGAGGACGAGGAGTGAGCGCGCCGCCAGGACGCAGAGCCATTACTGCGCCCGGAACCTCATCCAAACCTCAGGTGGGTGCGTGTGGGGTGTCTAGAACTGGTCGAGACCGGCAATTAGAGGAGGACGTACCACCGCCGGTGACAAAACAGCCACTGCCTGAACCGCGCCGCCGCTTGGTGGCTAGTAGCAGTTCAGATGAGGAAGGAAGAGAGCCACCGTTGCTGAGGTACATGCGTCCGCTACCGGGGCAAGTGCTCCGGCAACAATCACGTTCCAAGGCTAGATCTGTGCGTTCGTCGCGACAACATTCCAGTGCTGAGGACCAGCCGCCGCTTCGTTCGCCGCGGTTGCAGACTCGTGTCGAGCAACCATCTGAGGGTGTACGTCCGTTGCGACTGCCAGCTGGAAGTGACACACCTACTAAACGACGTGAAAAGGGTCCTTCTCCTACGACTACTCGCTCTCGGTCGGCTACCAGTAGTCAGAGCGGACGACAGACTGGTAGTAGTGCTGGCCGGGACGTTGCCTGGCGAAATCTACAACAGGACATTGAGGCAGAGGTGGTGCAGGAGTCGCCACGTACTCGCCAGCAAGGACGTCGACGCACCCCCGGCCCGGCTGCTTCTTATGCCGAGTGTGCGCAGCTGGAATTGGAAGGACAGGCTACTCCTGTCACTGAACAACAACGCGTCGAGATAGAAGAACAGCGAGCCCAGATGGAGGCCAAACAAATCACTACTCTCGCCTCCAAGGTGTCTACTGCCGTGCGTAAGGAGGTGTATCAACTTGTCAACCAGACAGTAGACCAGCGCACAGAGGCACTGCACCGACGCGCCGAGGACGAGGCCAGACGTATGGAGGCAATACGTCAGCAGGCTGAGAGTGACAGCCGACGTCTGCACGCCTTTTTGGAGGACACTGTGCAACAACTCAGACAGACACCTCCGCGACCGGTCACGCCTGATGACTGGGAGCCTGTGTGCTGCAGCGGACCGGGCATAGTGCCACCGGCCGAACCTACGCGTCCACTCTCGCCCCGAGGTGGTGATGAGGAGGGACCAGACCGGTGTTTAAGCGCTGAAGTCGACTCGGCCTGTCCATCTGATTGGGATGAGGACGCAGGAGCAGCTGGACGAGACCCCTCTCCTACCAGGCCGAGAGATGAGGAAACAACGGTGAACGTTCTGGATTAGCCTGCCGTCCGAATCGCGGGAAGTGCTACGGACGTAAGAAACGGAGCAGGACCGGCTGGTGCGGGTGACCAGTCGATTCAAGGACAACTGCTAGCAGAACACCCGCGCACTCTCCGTATGTGGGGAGACTTTCTTCCCTCTCACCAAGAAGATCGCGAGATGATGGACGCTTGTTTCCGTCATGGTGTGACCAATCGCAGAGGAGACCCCACACCGCGACCCCGCAGTGTACCTTCGGCTCGCCGTCGACTACAGGCTTGGGACGCGGAGCACCGAGCTTACTGGGCTAACCCGGCCAACCGGCAACAACAGGTTCGGGAGTTCAGAGCCCAGGTGGAGCGCCGACGGCCACAACAGGCGGTGTTTGTTGACTACCGTTTGGGTGTCGCTCCGTATCGGCAGATACCGCAATACTGGAGTGAGTGCAGGGAGGAGGAGATCGAGTCTATTATTTCACCACATGATTCTGTTTCTCAGATCTCGAGTGCTGCGAGACGAGCTCGGAGGGCAGCCACTACGGACACCCAACGCGAAGTGACAGCTGGCTACAGGAGCGAGAGGAACTCCATGAGGCCGGCTACCTCACCGCAGACTCACACTTTGGATCCTCCTACTAGAGAGGTGCCAGACAACGAAGCCTCTGGCACAAACGCTCCGGAACAACCACCTCCCCCTGGTGGTTCTGCTACTGGTGTTTATCAGACTGCGCCAGATAACGAGGGAAGGTTGCGTGAGTGCGAGCAACAGCTGGTCGATCAACAACTAGAGTTGGAACGCTATCGCCGCTACCTACGTCACATTCATCAGACCGACCCCAGATGGGAGCCTACTCCCTCTCGTTCGGTCAGTCCAGAGGGCGAGGAACTCCAGATACCTACGAGAGACATTCCTGAGCCGGCACCTCTTGTGCCTCAGCCTGCTCGCTCCCGGCCACTCAGACCGGGCGATGTAACAGTGCTGCCACGTCCGCAGAACGGTCAGCCACCAGCTGATCGTCAAACTGGACCGGACCGCCCTACTGTTCGACCTGTGCTGAGAAATCAGCCACTCCCACGACGTGTGCGTGTGCAGGAAACAGCCGAAGCCAGAGCTCGAGATTACGATCTGAATGAGAGGAGTCGGCGACTGGAGGGAGCTCTGCTACGCGCAGAGGAGGCTCTGCGTACTCAGTCGTTACACTACACCACTCAGGAGTTGGACTCCCTGCGCGATACCTACTTGCGACAAATTCGGCAAACTGCTGCCGAGTCTAGTCAGGACAGCGAGCGAGTAGAGCGGAGGATTGAAGACCTGACCTCCGCCGGCCTCCAACACATGCAGTGGGAGTCAAATCAGCAAGCGTTGAGGGACAGCGAGACTGTATCGAAACAACGGCCAAAGCAGGTGGTGTCAGACTACGCGGAAGCCCAGGACGATATCGCGGAACGACAGCGATTGGCGGCTACTCTACTTAGTCGCGCTGAGGACACCCTGCACAACATCGAGGTTAGAGCGGCCGACCAGCGAAGGGAGCCGTACTATCTACGCTCTATGAAACTACCTAAGTACGACTCTGACGTAGAAGACGTGCGTCAGTTTCTCAACGACCTGGAGGAGTACTTTGTGTTCGCCAAAGTGGTCGAGGACGAGGCTAAGGTAGCGCTGGCCAAAAGCGCTTTGCCCAAAGCTATGCGAGCAGCCATCGACACCGTGCCTCTGCTTGAGCGACTGGAGTACCGCCAGGTGCGACAGCTTTTGGTGGACCGTTTCCTCCCTAGGGAACGGGCTTTCGAGGTGAAGACGGAACTCCTCCGCATCTCTCAAGGGAGCCTGTCCCTTGATGACTACTGCAAGGAGATTGAGCGACGATCGCTGCGGCTGCACTACGCTGAACCAAACGGCAACTTGACCGAGTGGCAGCTGCTAATGTTCTTCCAAGGACTGACACCTGAACTTCGGCAGAAGGCCCGCGAACACAACGTAGAGCAGGGCTGTTTCAACCTTGCCGATGCCAGGAAGGCCATGCAGCGATTCGAGCCGCTGGAGTCAGAGAGGGTATCTCGGTACCCCCGAGCTGAGCCTCTCAGACGTCTTCCTCCCAGAGCTGCGCCAACAACTCGAGCACCGCCTAGACCACTTCGTGCGCCAGGATCTGCAGCAGCACCTCCTCCCGATGACCGCCGGAGACCACCGGAAGGTTATACTAGAGGAGGGGTGAAATCGCTGCCGAAAAACCAAACCTGGACGCGAGAGGCGTGGATGAAGTGGGTGAAGAAAAATCCACCGGAGAAAGACAAGGCAGTGAGCGACACTGCCTACGAGAGAGCGATGGAACTCTACCGCAGCAGAATAAACATCTTGGAAGGAAGTTTGGACGGAGAAGACCTGGAAGAGTTCGAAATGCTACAACGGGACACTGATTCGGAGACGGACCAGTCAGAGGCTGCGGTAGGAGTCGTAGAGGTCAACCAGGTGACTCAGGAGCTACAACCGGTTTTCAAAAAACCGGATACCATGCCGTTGCGACTGCTGAAGGTCGGAATCGGTTCTATGGAAGTGCCGGTACTTGTCGACACTGGAGCGGTCACTAATTTGTGTGGCCGTGAGGGACTGCGCATCATCTTGGCCGAGAGAAAGTCCAGAGGAGTGAAAACCAGACTACACCGAGCGCAGGACGTCATCTTGAAGGGATTCACGGGAGGCGGCAGAAAAAGCAGACACGTGGTGGACGTGACCCTCAACTACCAAGGACACCAAGCAACAATGCGGTTCGTAGTGGACATGAAGTGTCCATATCCTCTGCTGGTAGGACTGCCAGGCATCAAAGTGTTCCCTCAGCTATTGACAGCGCTGTTGTCAAAGCTGGTAGAGGGACCGCTCCCAGCTACTATGCCAACTCTGGGAGAGAAGTCTGAGGAGGAGAATGAACCAGGAAGACCTGAGGAGGAGGATGAGCCAATCCTTCCCTTGTGCGACTCAGACGGACCGGAACCTACTCCAGTGCTGCCAATAACGAACTGTGTTCTCCCCGGAGAGACAGTTCCTGTTCTGGCCGCTTCAACGAGGGAAATACGCCCCAACTGCGTGGAGACCATCACTGGGTACGCTTCTACTGCCGACTTGGACGAGTGCACCTATTTCTTCGTCCCCGCGGACGAGACGGAAATCGATTTGAAGGTGCAGGGGCAAACGGAACACTACACCGACCGTTCTATCTTAGTTACGGTCGCTAATCCGACGGACCAGATCATCACAGTGGAGGCAGACGCTGAGGTCGGAAAACTGGTACAACACCCTCAGAGAGACGATAAGACGGTGGAACGGCTGAAGGCCAGGGCCGAGGCAACAATCCAGCAAATCACCGCCGGCCTGAAGGAACAACCGAAACCACTCAACAACGACTGGGGCCTGACTGAGGAGGAGTTGGAAGCAATTCAGGCCACCATCACTCGCATTATCACCGACCCCGAGGAAAGGAAACTGACTATGTGTGGCCTGCTACCGTTCGACGACCTGCCTCCTAACGTTCGGCAGAACCTACTGTCCTTTCTGCTGGAGAGGAATGAGGCTTTCAGCCTTACTGAGGACGAGATCGGTGACTGTCGTGTGGCCTACATGGACATCGACACGGGCGACGAGAGACCAGTGCGTCAGGCACTGCGGCGACTACCCTTCCACATTCGACCGAAAGTGGAGGCTAAGATTGCCGAGTGGTTGGAGGCGGGCATCATTCGGCCGTCTAACAGCCCGTGGGCCTCTCCAATCGTGCCAGTGATCAAAAAGAACGGTGACCTTCGACTCTGCGTGGACTTCAGAGAGCTGAACAAGGTAACTAAGAAGAATCGGTTTCCGCTGCCCCGCATCGATGACCTGCTTGATGCGATCGGGCAGGTAAAACCAGCTTGTTTCTCTACCCTAGACATCCGGTCTGGGTTCACCAACTTGCACATGCATCCTAACAGCGTGGAGAAGACTGCCTTCATCACTCACAAGGGCCTCTACGAGTTTGAGCGCGTGCCCTTCGGCCTCTGCAACGCTCCTTCCTTCTACCAGGAAGTGGCGCAGCGCATCTTGGGTAACATTGACCCAACTCGAGTCTTCACTTATCTGGACGACGTGCTTATCATCTCGCAGACGCTGGAGGAGCACAAAGATCTGATGGACCGTGTCTTCCGTGCTTTGCATCAGGCCGGTTTTCTGATAAACCTGCCTAAGTGCAACTTCGCACGGCCACACGTCCTGTTCCTGGGTTTCCAGATCGGGAAGAACGGCATGAGCACCGACCCAGCTAAGATCGAGAAGGTGAAGGACTGGCCGAGACCTACCAACTTGAAGACACTACGCAGTTTCATTGGATTCTGCAGCTACTACCGCCGGTTCATCAAGGGGTTCGCCCAGATCGCTGCGCCGCTACACCAGCTGGTCAAAAAGGAGAATGCCTGGTCGTGGGGAGAGTCGCAGGAGGCTGCGTTTCTCACGTTGATCAAACACCTGATCAACACTCCTGTTCTGCGCTACCCTGACTTCTCTCAGCCGTTCATCATCGAGTCAGACGCCTCCGGCATTGCGATTGCCGCTATTTTGGCACAGGAGGACGAGAAAAAGAGACGACACCCAGTGGCCTACGCTAGCCGCAGTCTGCGGCCAAACGAACTCAACTACAGCGCCACCGACCGGGAGTGCCTAGCTTTGGTCTACGGAATCCAACAGTTCCGTGTCTACGTTTTCAACCACCAAGTTACCATCATCACGGACCACAACGCACTCCGCTACCTGCAGGAGAAGCAGCTAGTGCAACGGCTAGCGCGCTGGGCTCTGCAGATCCAGGAGGTCATGCCCAACATTGTCTACCGGCCGGGTAGAGTCAACCACGGTGCCGACGCTCTCTCTCGCATGCCTCATCAGAAGCTGGAATCGCGGAACGTGTACGGTATCTCTGACACCGTTTTGACGGAAGGCAAACCGTACGACGAATTAGTCACTCAGCAGGTGCCGTTTGATGACCACTTGGTCATGAACATCAACGCCGACATGCCCATCAGCTACCCTCACTGGGAGCACCTGACGATCGAGGGAATGGAACTGCTACCTCCGCTCTCGCAGCCTGACGTCATGGCAGCTTGCGTGCGGGGCAGAACCAAACACTACCAGGAGCGAGTGGACAGTCTGAGCTGTCATCCGATGGTTCAGGTCCCAACTCGGCAGGACGTGGAGAAGTTGGCCGCGATCCACCAGAAGCAAGATCCGCATTGGGCCGCCATGATAACTTACAAAACGGACGGCGCCCTACCCACTAGCGAGGAGATGGCTAAGTGGGTCCGGCAGAACCAAGAACACTACGTGGTAACCGGAGAGCTACTGTGGCACCTGCAGCCTACACCTACAGTTGCCGACAACGCACCAGGCGACCGGACGGTGCAGCGACTGCGTCTCTGCATACCTCTGCCGCTCCGCCCTCGACTGCTCTATGACCATCATGGGGCGCGAACGTCTGGTCATTTCGGGATTAGCAAAACCTACGCCCGAATGAGACGTTTCTACTACTGGCCGCAGATGAGACAGGACATCGCCAAGCAGGTGCATGGGTGTTTGTTGTGTGCAGCTCGGAGGGGACAATCGCCAACAGAAAACCCTCCTATGGGGCTCATGCCAATACCTACGGAGCCTTTCCAACGCCTCTACATGGACACCTTGAAGCTCAACCGGACCGCCACTGGCTACACCTACGTTCTGGTGGTCATGGATGCCTATACCAAGTTCGTGGTAGCTCGACCGCTGCGAGACCGGCGAGGACACAGTGTGGCCAAAGCACTGTTGGACTACGTGTTCATGGTTTTTGGACCACCCAGGGAGGTGATTTCCGATAACGGCACCGAGTTTAAGAACCGTTCGGTGCAGAAGCTGATGGAGATGCACACGGTCCGACATCGTTGGGCGTTGCCTTACTCTCCTCGGACCGGCGGACTGGTTGAGAAGATGAACTCCACTCTCGCTAACATGTTGTCTAGGCTGGTGAACAAGGAAGCGGACGATTGGGACCTGAACCTGTCTACAGTCGTCTACGCCTACAACGCGACTCCGCAAACTGCCACGCAACTTCCCCCGGCCGAGATGGTTTTTCTTCGGCGACTACACCTACCGAGCGCAGTGCCTGAGGCACACTTGACCGCTGACGCGCTAGTAGAGGGGCCATCTGATGAGGATCGCAGACAACAGTGGCAACGGGACCGCCGTCTGCTCGAAGACAACCTGCGACAGGCCCAAATCGCCAACCAGGAGCGATTTGACCAGAAGTGGAACACTCGCGAGACCAGAGTGAAACCCGGCGACAAGGTAATGCGGTACGACCCCAGCGTGCGAACCATGAAGTTAGCGATGCAGTACACTGGCCCCTATTCTGTGGTCGAGGTACAAGGGTACCAGGCCATCGTTGTGCCAGTGGGTGGCCGAGACCGAACGCCTCGTCGTGTGCACGTACAACACCTGTCTCGTTGCTACCCAGAATTGGAAGGACCCAGCTTTTTGCATCAGCGAGAAGTTGAGCGACTGCAGGCTACCGCCCCTCCTCTTCCTACGTTGCCGGAAGAACGAGGAGAAGAAGAGGACGAGAGTATCGCAGAGTTGGAGAGAGCGCTAGCCGAGACTACTGTGGGGAACGCCGGCCAGGATCTGGAACCACCGGACCATGGCGTTGCAACGGCGGCTGAGCACTGAGTGTCACTACCTGCGCTGTACATAGTGTATGTATTTACTCTTTCTTTCTTTTCTCTCTCTATGATATCACCCAACCACTTGATCGGCTCTCGGGAATACCTACCCTCCATTACTACCTCTCCTGTGCGGTACCCGGTGATGTAAGCTGTGGAATGGAACGGAGGACGGCCTGGTGTCTAGTCAACGACCCCGGTAATGACCGGAGTCGGCACAAGAAGAAGCTGCCGGTGTTCGCCCAACATCCGTTGGACACAGTCCTGCCATTGACGTCGTGGTCGGCAGGGTGAGCTAGTGCGCCGGTGCCTTGCCAGCAGGTCAACCAACGAACGGCACTGGGATAGGAACTATCTCGGTAACCTACCGGCTACATTTCCTCTACACTCCGACAGTCAATAGCGTTGGCTGTCTATCACCTCGTTTTCGTGCGAACATCAACGCGTAGAGGGACTACCAGTTACTTGACGCTGCCAGGGACTTCGCGGCTGACGTGATAAGTTTTCACTTCGGCGCCCTGTCAACGTGTCGACCGGTGAGTAGCGCCGAGACAGGGGTCATCTCGGTAATCTATCGGCTGTACCCCGTCTACACTGCGTCCGCCAATACATCAGTGTGCGGACTGCTAGCGTCCGCCAATCAACCACTTTACTCTACTGCTGACGCCGCGACCAACGTGATGAGCCAGAGTCCCTGCAACCTGCCCGTCTGCCAGCCGACAGGTGGTCTGTACCACCTCTAGGCAACGACAACAACAGTGGCTGTAGAGGAGAAGATGGTCGTTGAACTGAGGACCTACGTTGGTGCCAATCGGGCCGAAGGGGTCACTATGATCCTCCGGCCATCACTTGAACACTGTTCGCAAACCCTGTGCTACGATGCTGCGACCTGGCACTAGCTACTCCAGCTGTGTGTTAGTCGCAGGGCGCTAACGGACCGACAACCAAGTCTGGACGACTGGCGTGCGTTGATTGTACAACGTGAGAAGGAAGATCCTGCTAAGGTATGGAGTTGTCTCTGTCATCTGCCCGGTACCAGCAGTCATCTGGGGGAGCGCTACGAGAGAGGCCGAGAGGTGTCAACCAACTGGAAACACTACTACTACCATCTACCTACCAACGAGGAATGCGAAGAAGTCAGCGGATCGACAGTGCGGCAACTTCCCTGTCTTGGATGCGGACTGACCTACCATCGGAATCGGCGGAGGGCTACGGCGCCGGGGACGTCGCTGACTAAGAAGGGGGCAATGTACAGACCCGCCCTATTTGAACTGCCGCCGGCTGCTTGCCAATTCAGGGTGCGCTGCGAGAACCAGTTCCTACGGCAAGACACGAGACAGGGCGTGGTTTGGCAGCCGATCGCCGAGCCCGTCGCGGTTCTTTCGACCAATCAGGAGAGGGCCGAGAAGAACGAAGGCTAGTGATTGGTCGATATTTTGAGTGATAGCTTCTAGAATATTCTCTGTCTGTCTGGCGGGCCCTAAGCCTGTCTGATTTCTTCACTTTGGCTGTGTTTTATTCTTGTGTGCAGTTGGTTGCGTGTTAAAGTCAACCTACAAAAGCTGCCTCTCTGCGCGACAAGACCCAGGTCGACTCCTGAAGTGAGCTGCCTCCGTCTTCCTAGCTGCCTGTAGTGTGGCTTTGCTGCGTTCCGCGCCGATTGCCTCAGTGTGGCTCGAGTGGTTCTCAGGTCGCTTCCGTTCGGCTCCCCAGTAACATGTTTATTGGGCGGTAAATGAGCGTCGTCAACAGCCATCGTCAAACCGGTTTTCTTTTCAACTTTCCTCTTTCTACACCTTTCTTTAACTGCGCTACATCGTGTTTTCCTGCTTTCTACCGTGTTTTGCTGTCGGCCGGTTATCGTTTTATTGACGTAACCTGCCCATTTCTACAAAATCTGTGTAATCACCAAAATCAACACCTTTTCTCTCATACATGTAGCTGGGTTTTCGGCTGGGGGGGGTTTTTTCCAGATCCAAAATAGGGTTTCAGCACTATTTCCAAAGGGGGTTTCAGCGACCTTTTTTTGGTGTCCAAAAGTGGGTTTTAGCGACCTTTTTTTGGGCTCAAAACAGGGTTTTGAGGACTAAAAATCCGGTAAAAATCCTGTCAGAAGTGCAAAAATTCCCTATAAAACCCTATTTATTGGTTTAAAATGTGCAGAAAATCCTATTTTTTATTAAAAACGTGCAAAAAACATGTTTTTGCTTTAAAACATGCAAAAAAGCTCTATTTTACTCGACAGAATAGAGCTAAAATGCGTATCTGGAACCCTATTTAGAGATTTTGAAACAAAAATTAGGGCACTGAAACCCTGTTTAGGGTTTTTGAGACCCAAATTAGGGCTCCGGAACCCTATTTAGGGCTTTTGAAACCCAAATTAGGGTTCCGGAACCCTACTTTGGGCCTCCAGAAACCCTGTTTAGTCTCTGTGAAACCCAAATTAGGGTTCCGGAACCCTATTTGGGCCTCCAGAAACCCTGTTTAGTCTCTGTGAAACCCAAATTAGGGTTCCGTAACCCTATTTAGGGTTTTTGAAACCCAAAGTAGGGTTCCGGAACCCTATTTAGGGTTTCAGAAACCCAAATTAGGGTTTCAGAAACCCAAATTAGGGTTCCGAAACCGTATTTAGGGTTTCAGAAACCCAAATTAGGGTTCCGGAACCCTATTTAGGGTTTCTGAAACCCAAATTAGGGTTCCGGAACCCTATTTAGGGTTTCAGAAACCCAAAACAGGGTTTCGGAACCCTATTTAGGGCTTTTGAAACCCAAATTAGGGCTCCGGAACCCTATTTAGGCTTTCAGGTACCCAAAACAGGGTTTCGGAACACTATTTAGGGTTTCTGAAACCCTAAATAGGGTTCCGGAGGCATTACTTTGGGTTTCTGAAACCCTAACTAGGGTTCCGGAACCCTATTTAGGGCTTTTGAAATGCTAAATTACGGTATATAAGTCTTGAAACCCTGAATTTTAGCAGTTTGTAACCCAAAATAGGGTTTCAGAAAAAACCCCCCCCAGAATTCGGCTGGGGGGGGTTTTTTTGCCGAAAATCGGGCCTGGGGGGGGCTAAACCCCCCCAAAACCCCCCCCTCCTACATGTATGTTTTCTCTCCTCTTCAACAACATCATCTGTCCGCGACCCCAGGTGGAACCAACGAGAGAAGTGTCGGGTTAGGACAAGAGCAAGGCCAATTATCATGAATGGGCCAGCAGAGGTCAATTATCTTGCGCTCAGCGCTTGCCTATCGATTGCAATTAAACAGGGACTTAGCGCGGCGAGTTTAAACTGTCCTGCCAGTTGGGCTGCCCTGCTTGCGACCTATCCGTGCTTGGGTGCGTCGTTGGTATCTCCCGATCAAAATGGCCCATTGTTTACGCGGTCTGTACCAAAGTGGTCCAAATGCAATTTCAGACTGTTCCGGCTTCTGCAATGCTGTGAAGTGAAACAGAGTCTTCTTTAAGCACATGACCTGACGTAGAAAACCGAAGATTCAGATCAGGGTTGTATATTTTTCCGAAAAAAACCTCGGCCTGTTTTTTTCCAGTTTTTTTCCGGTTTTTTTCCGGTTTTTTTCCTAAATCGCGGAAAAAAACTCCAGCCCAAGTTCTGAGTATCCTAGGCTGGTTTTATGATTCCTAACGCTTTCTAGCGCCTTCCTCAGTCTTGTTAGACCAGAAATACACGTGTTACATTGATATAAATCACGAAACAATCATGAAACAGTGCCTGACAGGTTCCATAAATAACGCTATATTCAAATTTTCTTACAGCAGTTTGCATTTTTGTTTTTTCATGCCAAATTTGGTCTTTTTTGTTGTTTTTCTAACAGTTTTGAGTCAGTATGGCCTATTATACATAGCAAAAGTCCATTTTTTAAACGAAAAATGACGTAAATTAGCTATTTTTAGCTTGAGTTTTTTTCCGCGATTTATGTTTTTTTCCGACCCTTAGGAAAAAAACCGGTTTTTTTCCGGAAAAAAACAGTTTTTTTCCGGTGTTTTTTTCCCACCTCACATCCCTGATTCAGATTATCTTATAAGAGCACAACCACTTTTAATGTGCAAACGCGTTCTTTGTTGGTTTCACAACGGTAACTCTTGCCTTGCTGCTTGCTTGTATGCTTGTATCCGCCGGGCCACGAGCCGTGAACAACTCTATAGGGAAAAAGATTTTACTAAGCAAAGACCCAATTAGCACTGTTTAATCTGCCTGTGACGAAGACAGTTCCAACCCAGCCTCTCCTCAACACAAACGCTTTCCAAATCGTGCCATATCTCTTTAGGGTCTAAATTAGTGCGAAACCGCATTTTATTCAAGAACATACTATGCATTACCAAGAAACACCGTCTAGGCGTTATTGTATTCTCTATTTACCGGTCAAGAGCAAATTTCAATAAAGAAAAACAGGTATCAAATCACAGAACATCATAACAGCTCTCAAATTGTAACGGACACGAAAACTAGAAGCTAAATATATGCATTTTTACTACAGGCACGATTCAAGAATCAGCGTAAAGCACGAATATAAAGAGTGAGGTGACACTTGTACTACAGAAATATCCGCAGTCGCTAAACTGCACAGATATTCACACAAATGTGCCAACACACGGTGAACACATGGAGAACACAAAAAAGACAAACACAAACTTTGAGCTTTTCTGTTCCTCTGTACTGTATCGGTTCTCCCCAAAAAGAACTGTGGTGATTCCGAAAGGGTTTATACAGCAAAAGAAGATTGCCGAACTGAGACAGACAGACAGACAGTAAGTGCCACACCAGGATAGGGTTTGAATGTTGAAATGAACGGACAGACCGACCCAATACAGCAAGCAACCGGTTATAAAAGAAAAGAAACGTTGCTGAATTTAGAGTGCATTCCCGGATCAGGTGGAGAGCGCGCTGCCTTACTACGGTGGAAGGCGGACACTGTTGGTATTGAGCGCAGTTAGCATAACACCTATAGCATAACATAAAACAACAAACACTGAAAAACACGTTTACTGCCAGTACATCTAACGAGTCAGTCACAATTTTCAGAAATAACAGGAATTTTTGCTGTTCCGACGTTTTTTACTGTTTGGTAAGACCTCTGGCGATCGGTAAATAAATCTAACGGGCCGGGTAAATTTTGTTCGATTTCTGGTAAATTAATCTGTCCGGGTAAATATTGGGTAAATATTGATCCGGAGATACACAGGCCACACCCGTGCTTGCACGGGCGGGCACAAATCGCCTCCCCAAGAAGTTGGAAAGTTGGAAAATGGAAAATCTAAAAAATGGAAAATGCTTCCCCACAATTTGGAAATTAGGAAAACATGCACGAGAAGAACAACCATCACCAAAAAATTTCCATATCGGTGACGCCGGCAAATCGGAAACGTTCTCCGAACGTGAATCCTCCTTCCGTTGCACCATCTATAAAGAATTGTTGGAAGTCGAGTCTGGATGTGCTTAATGCAATCGAAAACTATCGAAATCATGACCTGTGATCGTTGCAATCGCTGCAATATGAAGTTAATCGAATTACGGGTGTGCGGCCAGCTATTTCAACCCTTTACGTCGCGTTCGTGGACGGACGTAGTGAAAACAACCGAGCAGGAGTCCGATTGCGAAAGGGGACCCAAGGCAGATTCCGGAAACCAAGGAAAGCAAGGATGTTAGTTCTTTTCTTACTCTTGTGAACTGTTCCTTTCACACAACAAAAATTTGGGAATTTCTTTTAGGCTGTTAGTGGATTGGATTTTCTGTTGTGATACAGTACGTATGTATGTGATGCTCAAACATAAATAACCCGATTTACAGTCATAAACCCAACTCCAATCTATCTTAGCTTAGATTTAGGTTTGTTGTCAGGCCACCGAAGGGCAGTGATGACAAGTAGATAAATGGGTAGCATTGTGGGATGGGAAGGCAAAGGGAGTCTGTGTGCAAGGCCACAGAATAGGAGTTCTTCAGCTTGCCAGGGATGGACGTGCACAAAGTAACATTTTTTACATTTCGACTTATTGAATGAAACAATTTTGCGACTTAGCAATCGTTTCCAGCATGAGCTGTTGCGCTCATTTAGTTAATTTTGCCCTTAGTACTGCTTATTTCTCTTCTCTTATGGTGTAACTTGCGATTTTCCAACTTTCCTACTTTCGGGGAGGCGATTTGTGACATTGGAAAACCCAGAAAACTTGGTGTACCTCTGTGTACCACAGCGTACCGCACGTCCTCACCGTTTCCGTTTTTCTGGGGAGGCGATTTGTATACGCGCCGTGCTTGCACTATCCCCGCGTGCCGTACCGCGATGGCCAGATGCGTGGTCGAACATATGCCGCGATGGCCAGGCCAGATGAACGGTTCGGTGTCAGCGCATATTCATTGCTATCTCTTACGGCTTACTCTTATTATTTGTTGTCTTGTGACTTTTTATTCTTCTAGTACCGAAATTTAGGACGTGGGTACGTTTCACTTCATTTCTTGATTTGATTAGTTTTTGCTACTGAGTTCTTAGAATTATCTACGATAACTTTTCTTCTTCTTGGCTGCTGTAAGTGAGTAGATCCGTCTCTTTGCTCTAGGGATGGAACCGAAGGCAAAACTTATTTTTTGCTGTCCCTAACAATAACTTACCGAATACCATACCCAAGCCATTATTATTATTAGATTCGCAATCATAACCTACCAAATACCTATTTATTCAATTTATTCAGCATCAAATCGTCCAGGACCACAATTTATGATTGTGAGTAGGGCACTTGCACGTATATATCCTACTATTATCCACCGCACCACATGTAGCCATCGACCGGAACTCCGGCTCCGATTTCGGGCGGAACTGGTGGTTCCGGTGAAAATTTTGGTTCCGGTCGATCGCTAGCCACACGGCGGAGATTTATTAAAGAAACTTCCCCTAAGCCTAAGAACCTTGAGCCTAAGCATAATCCTGAGCCTGAACCTAAGGCTAAGCCTAAAACCGAGGGTAAAAGTAGGAAAAAATGTGAGTAGAGGGTTTTAAGTACAGTATAGATCAAAAAAAATGTCCCATCGCTTTTTCGGCCTTCACTCAAACGTTTCGTTCTCAGTCACTTCTTTACTGATTTGGCTCAAATTTTCAGCAACAATTAACAACATGGTTGGCTAAATATTCTGCAAGTTTAGTGCCAAAATTCCGACTCATACTGGTTTTATGACCCGAAAACTAGGAATGAGGGTGGTCCACGCAAATTTAATTTTTTTCGGTAATACAAGGAGTACAGTCCTGAAACTTGCAGGAATGATTGGTGTTGCTATTGGGCATAACATACTAAGCGGGCAGCCCTGTAGCTCAAAGGGCACTAAAATGGGGGAATTTCAAAAACATGAGTGAAAATCCCATAGTTAAGAAATCTGCACCTTCTAGAATCAAAGCACTGAATCTGTTGTTAATCAACATAGATTGTAGCAGGAAGTTCGACAAATAAATGAACCTGATATTTAAGCTCTGTTCCACACCATAGTAACCATCCCTGCAGCGTTTTTTGAAAATTGAAAATCTTTAGAATCGTCATTTTGCTGGTTTTACGAAGAAAAGTCATATTTCGTCATGTTTTTGAAATTCCCCCATTTTAGTGCCCTTTGAGCTACAGGGCTGCCCGCTTAGTATGTTATGTCCAATAGCAACATAAATCATTCCTGCAAGTTTCAGGCCTGTACTCCTTGTATTACCGAAAAAAATTAAATTTGCGTGGACCACCCTCATTCCTAGTTTTCGGGTCATAAAACCAGTATGAGTCGGAATTTTGGCACAACACTTGCAGAATATTTAGCCAACCATGTTGTTAATTTTTGCTGAAAATTTGAGCCAAATCGGTAAAGAAGTGACTGAGAACGAAACGTTTGAGTGAAGGCCGAAAAAGCGATGGGACATTTTTTTTTATCTATACTGTATTTTGAAATAGCTATCGATTGGTGCGCATGCGAAAGCTGTCGGTTAGAAGTGCGCAAACGGCACACGTTTGAATTTGGATCGTTAGAGGTCCAAAAATTGGCCAAGAAACGGCTGGCGAGCCAAATTTGAAGGGGTGTAGCTCCGGTTGTAGGGGTTGTTTTTTTTCTTATGGTAATGGTAATATGGTAATCGTTCGTGGTCTAGTTTATGCTCATAAAATTTTAGCCGGATCAGTGAGATGACAAAACTTGCCCTATGGGCCATAGCAAGAATAGCCATAGGTAAGCTGATCTTTTGCGCGAGATGCATGTTAACCAACCACCCCCACCTCCAGTGGCGTATCCACGATTTCGGAAAGGGGGGTGCAAAATTTTAAAAGTGCCTGGTTGGGCCGCTGTCCAACCAGGGTAAGAAAATTTAGCAAAATTTGCCTTTAAAAACGCGTTTAAAACACATTGCAGACTTAAAATTAACAGAAATTACAAGTTTTAGTAGTTTAATGTGGCCTGGTTGGGCTTCTGCCCGACCAGGGCGAGAAAATATTGAAAATTTAGCCTCCAAAAACGCATATAAAAGGCATTCTGAGCACAAAATAGACAGTTTTGGTACATAATTCATTAGTTTCGCTTATTTTTGGCAGACTTTCTCTTTCTACCTCCACCGCAAAGGGGGTGTACCCACCCTACACCCCCCTGGATACGCCACTGCCCACCTCCTCTCTGAACGTCGTAGTTTATGGACTGCCCCTTATATAAAATGGCTCTTAAGGATTTGGGAAGAAAATCAGATCTCCTCTTGCTGCCCAACGTACGTATTGTACCTGCTTGGAAGTAGGGCCCGACCGGATATCCGGATCCGGATCCGGATCCGGCCGGATATGGCCATATCCGGATCCGGTACCGGATCCGGATATTACCTGCCGGATATGCCGGATATCAGTCACACATGAGAAAACGTGATTTTTTACGTATTTGAACATAAAATTAGATTAGTTCCACTCATTTTAGGATATTTTTCGCTATTTAACTGCACAAAATGCTAAAAACTCACTCTCAAAATATCACCAGAGTGCGGAATCGCTTTGCACATACATTGTACATCACCGGTGGTTTATCTTTGCCACTTAGAGTAAGGCTTCTCGTAAACCCTTTTTACCTGTACAATAAATATTTCCCTATTTGTCTTCCCCTTACTTTTAGGCTTGCTCAGGATTTTGCAAAAGGAAGTATTAAATTCTTAGATCTCTGGTTGAGCCACGGCCCAATCAGGGCAAGAAAATTTGAACAAAATTAGCTTGAAAAACGCTTTTGAAAGCATTCTCAGTATAGTATTAACAGAAATTAGGAGGTATTGTAGTCTGAAGAGGTCTGGTTGGGCAATGGCCCAAGCAGGGCGAGAAAATTGTGAAATTTCAAAAAAGTGAAATTTTGTAATTGCAATAGTGAAAGCCGGTCAGCGAAAAATGGAAACATTTCCCTTTCCTGTATCTTTCCTAGTTTTTGTCGGAATTGGATGAAATTTGGAGTGTAAACGCAGAAATTCAGGGTAATTCGTGTGTAAAAAATTGACGCATGAACTCCAACGCTATCGTTAGAGTTTAGGCGATAATGTAATATAACTATATTTTCGGTGACCGGCTTTCGCTATTGAAATTACCAACTTTAACTTTTTTGAAATTTCTCGAGAATTAGTCAAGGCTAGTGCACCAAACTTTAACACATAAAATTCCCCGAATTTCGGCACCTATTTTCCAAATTTCGGCCTATTTGGTGAAAATTTGCGGAAATGGCAGTAAAAAGAAATGTGATCATTTTTTGAGACACCCTGTATGTGGTTTATTGCATTGTAAAAATTTTTAAGTTGATCAATTATATCCGGCATATCCGGATCCGGATCCGGCCGGATATGGGCATATCCGGATCCGGATCCGGATCCGGTAGAAATTTGTATCCGGTCGGGCCCTACTTGGAAGAGATATTTGATTCACATTACAACTATAAATTCTCAGAACTTTGAAAATTCATAAAAATCTTAGAGCCCTGATTCCAATGCATAGCTTTGTGTTATGAAACCAAATTACTTTACTAGCATTTCAAGTGTATGTGTTGTATATGAAAGCGTGTACTACAGCCATATTTGTTCATTCTTCAGGAGTCGCCTCAATTCCAGTTGCCAGTTGGTTGCGCGATTGCTCGGCGGCTAAGTCCAACTTTGCCTTATGTTTCGATTCAGCGTCCATATCGTCCACATCCCTTTCGAAGGCCGGGCGCCATAGCGGCGTAGGCGTGACTAATGTTTGTTTCGGTTGTCGCAGTCTAATACAGTTGACAAGTTTAACCGTGCCGACCACAAGCAGGATGCCCAAGGTTGTGAAGCCGAGAAAGTTTTCGAACAAATACTCAGCGTTTGTGAAGATGGTTGTGTGCTTAGATGTGCGCGTCTGAGATGTGGGCGGTTCGGCGACGGTGCTTACAACCAAAAACAGGGTGTCAGTGAGCAAGAGCATTGGAGTCAAGGCCACCCAACTGATTCGCCAGTACCAGCCGGTCGGTCCTGCAATCTTAGCACATCTGCCTCTCCCTGCCTTGAGCATCTTGGGCACCATGGCCATAAAGCTTTTGTAACCGTAGACGTAGAAACAACAGATCAATTCCAGAAAAGCTATGAAAATCACTGCGTTGCTGCTGTATGCATCCGACAATTCCAAAAGTCGATAACCACCCTGGAAAAATAGTACGAGCTCAATGTTTACAACAGATCTTTGGTATTTTTACTCCAGTGCACATTGGCAGTCCGAGTAAGAAGAGTAGTATGCTGACAGTAAAAATAATAACCCAACGGTAGTTGGCCAACTTCGGGAACTGATCACACAAACACACGATGATTGTTTCTGTCTGTACCACCTGACCGCTTAACACCAGCAACATAAAGCAAATATAAAGGAGCACCGACCAGACAGCGCCAGTCGGTATGAAAGAGAAAGCTTTGGCCAACACCACAAATACCAGTCCCGACCCGCCTTGAGATTCAGCAAATGACATTATGCTGTGATGGTCGTAATGTGCGCCCGCGCCCAAAAGTTCAAAAACCACTAAAGACGCCACCACACTGACAGTCAAATCGACTGCGCAGATAACGATTGCCGACCTAGAGACGCATACAGTAGAATGCAGGCAGGTTAGCCACTCTACGCACCTGAAGCAGTTGTGATGGAAAGAGTTGAAGCTGGCCAGAGTAGTGAGAGTGCCAAAAGAAACTCCTACCGAATACAGCACTTGAGCTCCCGACGCTCCCCACACCTCCAAGTTTTTCAATTGGTCAATGTTGGCTTGAATCATGTACTTGAGTCCTTTGCCAGCGCCAGGAAGAGTGGCTCCGTAAATCAGTAAGCAAATGAGAAAGGCCAGAGGTATAAGTATGACAGGGTAAATGGCAATGCCCAATGAGCGCACGCTCCATAAGTTGCACATCACAGTCAACACCCACATCAGAGACAAGCAGAGGACGAGCTGCCATCGCAAGCCGCCGTAGTCAAAGCCGTGAGCATCGTAGAGACTGTAGTAGAAGAAGGCGTAGCTCGGATCGACCGTGTCCTTCAAGACTGCGGCGAGGTCGGCACGAGCGGCACTGTCAGAGGGCAGATGACACTTGCGTTTGAAAAAGAAACTCCCTTTGCCGAGCGTCTCCTGGCAGGCCCGATCGTCGGCCACCGACGTGCACAGCAACGGCGCTCCGGTGAAATTACAGTTAGTCCAGGGCAACACCTGTATATGTCACTGTATTACAGCATAGACAATGGATGACAATACCGCGCGGAAAGATTCTACTGTATAGTAAACAGCCCATGCGCCGAGGACGTTGTAGTAAATGGCAACAACGGTGACGAAAAAGAGAATGCTGAGACCCAGTCCTTTGAACAGAGGCACCATGTTACCAAAGATGAGCACTGGACTCTGACTTGAGTACTGGCCGATAATCAGCTCCAAGTAGACCATCGGTAACCCGATAATCATGAGACAGATCATGTACGGCAGAAAAAATGCAGATCCTCCGTACCGAATCGTCAACGAAGGAAACCGCCATACCTACACAGATTTGTGACTGCGTAATAGACGGAGAGGGAAGAAGCGCATACATTTCCAGGGCCAACCACTACTCCAATGGCGACCAACAGAAACTCAAGTGAATTTGGCCACTGACCGCGTTCGTTTATGAGTGCTTCGGTAGTAGTAAATGACTCGTCGCTGCTCGCCTGTCCTACTTTCAACCGTGTTTTCGTGCTCTGTGCCGTCGACTCGTCTTCTATAGTACGTACAATTAAAAAGTCCGCAATCTGCAATGCTTGTCGCTTACCAAGCGTGGGCGATTCGTCCAGCCAAGATTCAGTCGTTCGCCGTGTTGTCTTTACTTTAGCATCGCTAGAGCCGTCGCCACCAGTCGAGATTGCAGAATGGCTGCGCTGAGTTGGATCGTACTCTGTTGCAGTAATAATGTCCGTACTCTTCATGATTAGTAACTTTACAAAAAACAACGCAACCACAGTTTCAGACAATAACTACTAAAAGATAACTTCTACAGTAACCTTAACTATTATACGTATACAACACAATCTGGTACCTAAAGCTAAAGTACTCGCATGCTTGCCTAGTTGCACTTAGACATGCAGTAAGGCGTTGCGGGTAGCCCTGACACCACCTGGGTCGGTTGTTGCGAGAGGAATGCCGAAGCGTTCTGCGGCCCGGGGACCGGCCTTGTGCACAGACTCCTTTTAGCTTCCAACCCGACGGTGGTGCCCATTTACGTTCTCGCTGTCACCAGCTTTCGGTGGCCTGGGTTGGGTTTTGCTAAGTCTAATTCCAGTCAAACTGGTTTCGAATCCACTACAACCGATAGAGATGCAGGGGCCAGTGGCGTATCCAGGGGGGTGTAGGGTGTGTGTGTACACCCCCTTTGCGGTGGAGGTAGGAAGAAAAAGTCTGTCAAAAATATAAGAAGCTAATGAATTATGTACTAAAACTGTCTATTTTGTGCTCAGAATGCCTTCTAAATGCGTTTTTGAAGGCCAAATTTTCAAAATTTTCTCGCCCTGGTCGGGCAGAAGCCCAACCAGGCCATTATAAACTACTAAAACTTGTAATTTCTGTTAATTTTAAGCTCGGAATGCGTTTTAAACGCGTTTTTGAAGGCTAATTTTGCTAAATTTTCTTACCCTGGTTGGGCAGCGGCCCAACCATGCACTTTCAAAATTTTACACCCCCCTTTCCAAAATCCTGGATACGCCACTGGCAGGGGCCGATAACTAGATGCAAGGCAGCGAGCTAGCTAACCACTGAGCCAACAACCCAACATCTGGTACCTACTGTAAAAACTGTACGGGGTGTGCCATTCATCTACGTATATACGGGTTTCGTCCTGCTGCAACTTTTGTGTTCATCAATCAATTGCGCTGAAATTTGAACACAACATGCACAGAATCGCAGAATTATTATTCTTAAATCTTAAGCCAAGTAAATGTATGTCACTTTAACCACTACGTAGTTATGCACTTCCATGTGTTCAGTTTGCTTTGACGGGAGACTTTCAACTAGTGGTTGAAGCGACAGACTTTTTTAAATAAACTTTTATTAAAAAATAAAAATATTTATTACAACGCACATGTACACCGGATAACCAGTAAACAACCCTTGATGGGCCACATGCGAGGCAATCAACGGGGACGAACCCCTACTATGTGTCAAACGCGGGATGCATGGCAGGCAAGGTTGCTACCAATGCACCACAGACGCCGACAAATTGTTGTTATGTGTAGTACACAAAGCTTGAAATTTTGGGAAGCACACACAGAACAATGAACAATTAACTCAAGTTAGGAGTTAGGATAGGGATAGGAAGTTTTGCAATAAGTCTGATAAAAACAGATTTAATTTAAAGAGGGCCATTCGTACATACTTCTACAAACATAAAATACAGTATGAATATGAGGATTAAGGCAACCTCAAATCCAGTAAACACTTGACTTGACTTGACCGTTTTTGAGTATTTGACTTCTTGGGAGTGTCCTAGCAAAATTGCACCTGGACTTATATCCGTTTCTGCTTGTTCTATCTGCTGAAACCTCTGTGCCATTTAAATCCATGAAACGGTGGGACCTTCCTTCCAGAAGGGCGTGGGAAATATCATCGACATGTGAATCACAGTAATACGTAGCATCAAGAATTTTGCTCAATTTCTATGTATGTAGTTTGCTTGTGACAAGTATTGATGCATAACTGTAAACTGAAAAGCTCGGAGCTTAACTTCAGATAATTGTTGTGGTGATGGCCAAATCCTTAACCAGTCAGTCTTAGTTAGGTCTGGAAACTTTTCGTTCCATTTTTCTTGCCCGGTTGAGCTAAAATTGATGTGGTGACATACGTACAGCAGTCTTGAAGTGCCGTGCAAACATCTCTATTCATGTCCAGTACGGAGTACTGCCGTTGGATTCAATGTATTTGTTTTCTAGCAGCCGTCAAGGTACGACAGCAAGCTTTTAAAGCTGAGATTACTTGCAGGTGCGATTTAACTTGATTGATTATCAAGGAAGCAGCCAATTGCGTCTGCATGTTTTCTGCTTAATTCACCACTACAAAATGACGACTCAGCAATGCCTAAAAATTCGTTGTTATTCATATTTATAGAGACAACACTGCGCTAATAAGGAGTTGCGATGACATTTCGAGCCATCACCCGCATCTAGAATGTCGTTCTAAAATTGTGGAATTCCAAGATATCTTTGACTGCAAATTCACACTGCAGCTAGTACGTTAACCCACCGTAAGGTTTCAACTGAGCATGAGAAATCTGCAGATCTGTTTATTTTTATGCTGTAGTTTTCATAGTCTGCCAATGGAGTCTTCAGACCGCCTACGTGAGTGTATGCTCAGGCGTATCTAAGAAGAAGTACCGCAGCTATAAGTTTTGAAATGGTTGCAATCTGAAGGAAAATCGTTATTTTAACTGATTTCCACGACAGAAACGGCCGATTCTTCGGATAGTATTTCGCTGAAGTTTAGTGATGCGCGAACCGAGAGTGGCGGCTGGTAGAAGTGATGCACGATCTGGGAGGCAATGATGAACGGTAGGCCTGGAGACTTGAAGCAGGGTGCCAGTACTTGAGCGGTTTGAATATGGCGCAAGTTCTGAGTGTGCGGCGCCGTTTGGGTTACGGTACGGTGGGGCTCACACTGCTCGCCGTGCTCGACGCGACGATAGTTATCCAAAACGTTAAGCACGCTATTTCCGAGAATAATAGAGTAAAAATAGAGTGGATTCAAAATTCACTGGCGTCTGCTCTGTTCCCATCAAAAAATAGAATGAAAATAGAGTGGGTGGAATATTAGTTGAGAGCGATCGAAATTTACATAAAATTTAAAGACAGATTAGGTTACAGTTGTTGTGTTCAGATTGCTTAGACTTAGGCTTCAGGCCAAGTGTTCAAGTTTAGATTTAGAGGAAACTTTTTGGAGGCCAAGTTTAGGCTGGAGGGAGAAGGTCAAAGAAGTTTTTGGCAAAGATAGGGAAAGGAGCGAATTATCTACAGTATCTATAGATTAAAAATTTCCAGCCACTTTTACTACTTTACTCAGGCTTCAGGCCAAGTATTCAAGTTTAGATTTAGAGGTGACTGTTTGGAGGCCAAGTTTAGGCTGGAGGGAGAAGGTCAAAGAAGTTTTGGCAAATATAGGGAAAGGAGCGAATTATCTACAGTACCTATAGATTAAAATTTTCCAGCCACTTTTACTACTTTACTCAGATAGTTCGTTCTCGGTCACTTCTTTGTCGATCTGGCTCAAATTTTCAGCATTCATTAACAAGATAAGTGGACATGTATCATATATGGGCCGGAAAAATCCGGAGGGGATATGGAGACCTCGGGGCGGGGGGCCCCGAAAAAATGGCCAAAAAACGCCTATTTTGCCTTAAATACGCGAAAATTTTCTCTCTCTGGGAGGGGGGTGGGGGAGGGGGGTATGGCCGGCCGAGGGGGGGGGGGGCGGGATTGGCCGGCGAGGGGGAGGGGGTGGCATACAAGTACTAGGGGGGTTTGGGGGGGTTACTCCCCCAGCTGGAAAGGCCAAACCCCCCTCACCCCCCCACCCCCGAGACAGGCTAAGGGACCCCCCCCCCGACCAAAAAATGCAAGTACTACTGGTGGCTCCAGTATTAACAAACTGGGTCAGAAATCACTAATTTTTAGCCTAAAATTCACTTGAAAAGCCTTTGGAAACAGAATTTGGCGCTTCCACTGCTGATATTTAAGAGAAATCGGTGTTTTTGGAAGCCCTTTTTGTCATTTTTTGCTTGTTTTTAGCTCTAAAAAGCTATTTGGCAGCTTAAAATTGCGATTTTTAGCATCCTTACTGAAAAAAACGTGCTAAAAACGCATTTCCAGGCGTTCTGGAGCTTTTTGAAATTTTGGACCCCACCTCTGGACGAAACCCCCCCTCGACCCCCTATCTGAGGAAAACCTCCCCTACCCCCTCCCCCAGGTCGGCCCGGAGCTGTTACATGTATGGGGGGTGGGGAGGGGGTATGGCCATGGTTGAAGAAAGCATTGTTTGTTCCTGAAGTTCTATCTAGCACGTACAGTACAGTACAGTATGTAACGCCGGCACGGTTGGTGTAGTGGTTTAGGCCGCAAAGCCAGAACGCGCATGGTCGTGCGTTCATCCACCCGGCGGGGCAAGTTTCTTGCCGCAAAGAGTTGGTTGTCGGCACAAAGCCTAACCCAGGTCATGGAAAGCTGGTGACAGCGAGTAGGTAAATGGGAACGGACTGGAGCTGCCTAAGCACCTAAAGCTACAATAGCAACCACACGTGTTGGGACGTACGGGAACAGGGACGGCTATCATTGAGACCCGCCCAGAATGACACCGAGCATGTGTGCCGGCTAGTAGCGAAGGAAGGGTAGGATGTGGGTGTGCGTGATGGGCCCGTAGTAGCGTGGTGGTGTGGTCTACGCGGGAGCTGCGACGGCCCCGCACCGACAATCCATCCACAGTTATATAACATAACAGGCAGCCATTGGTAGATATGGCGGGAAGTGTTTTGTTCAGCTGCTGATTTCTCAAGTTAGGCAGGTCTATTAGAATGCTAGTATGTGCTGTAATTTCGGAAAATAAAGCAAAGACAGTTGGCTCGAAATTCTCTTCCAATAAGTCGGAGGGTACGAAAAAACAGTATCAGCAGTTTCGAACTGCGGCGTGAGCTGGCAATTTACTAGTTCGTGCCAAATGCTTCCAATGACTTCTACTGTACTTTTGCCTTGAAACTTGGTGAAATTTCATTCAATTTTCCACCCACTCTATTTTCATTTTATTTTTTGGGAACAGAGCAGACTCCCCTGATTTTGAATATACTCTATTTTTACTCTATTATTCTCGGAAATTGCGTGCTTAACGTTTTGGATAACTATCGTCGCGTCCTCGCACGTGTAGATTAGGGTGGCATGAGTACCAATTGCGCAGATTAGTGTTCATAGTGTAGATAAATTTGGCCAATTTGCTGGTTCATACGGACTAAAGTCCTGAGATTTGGACGAAAATTGTGCATGCTTAATCATTAGCAAATTGTCACATCTACCCACGCGTCCTTGCGCAGGGATATTTGTTAATGGCGTTTGAATGCTACGATTGATTTAGTAAGTGGATGTCGAAATCGCGCATTTTCATTCTTTTTATTTGTTGTTCAAGGAACTTTGAAAGTGAATGCGCAGAAATATGCGTCTAAGGCAAGCCTACTCACACGGTAAAAATGGTAGCTAACTTTAATAGGATGAGCTAGAAACGGTCTTTTTTCATTTCTTTTCGCAGTGAAGATTGTCGTTTAAAGCGAGGTAAAGTCCTGGGTTTTGGATCCTAATCTTTCTAACTGTACTTATTCTGTAGCTAGGGCAGTTGCCCACCTATGCCCACTTGCGCGCTAAGGTACGTCTCTGCTAGGAAGATCGCTACTTCTGCCCATTAGTGTTTCAAGCGTAGGAAAATTGGGGAAAAGTCCGGGCGAAATCGGCCGATTATCGATGAAGTAAGGCTATATGACGAGAGCGCGTAACCTGAGGTAGCAGGCGTACAGTAATTAGTTGTTGGTGTGCTGGCATCGGTATGTAACAAATAATCTGAAAGTCAAGAGCAGTTGTTTGATAACAGGTTCAGTCGTCTTTGTTAAAGATTTAGAATCGCGGTGCTCATCGATTTACAACACCTGATCAAGGCCGAAAACGCATAATCTGCGGTAGAACTTGATATAGCATGCAGTAATTAGTCGTTGGTGTGTAAAATAATAATCAGGAGATCGAAAGCAGTCGTTTGATACCAGATTTGATCGTATTTGTTGCAAATTTACATTCGTAGTACTCATCATACCATCATCGGGTTTGCCTGTTGTTTGCTTGTGCTGCTGCTGCTGAGAGAGTGGTGCTGTGGACGTGACTGTGAGCCTGAGGCTGGGTTTGCCTAAAACGTGTAGGTAGGTAGGAATATTTTTTCGTTTTATACGTAAGTTCTTAGTGAATGGCCGGCACAGTTTGTGTCGTTGTTTAGCCCGAAAAAAAGCTGCTGTGCGCGTGCCATGGGCCCTACCTACGCACGTTCATCCACTCGGCGGGACGAGTTCTTGTGGCAAGGGTTGGTCGTCGGCACAAAACCCAACCCAGGCCACCGAAAGCCGGCGATGGCTGGCTAGTAGGTAAATGGGGACCGACTGGAGCTGCCTTTTTGCACCTGAGCTACAGTGCCCAACCCGCAATTGTTGGAACAAACGGAAACGGGGACAGCGACCACTGAGAGAACCGCCAGGTCGACACCCAGCATGTGTGCCGGCTAGTAGCGAAGGCTGCAAAAAAAGGGCAGGATGCGGGTGTGCGTGATGGGCCCATAGGCGGTTTAAGGCAGGGCTACGGCCCATCCGAACAATCCATCCATCTAAGCTTTGTGTATGGCCGAAGAATGAACTGTTTCCGGGTTAGGTGTAGTTGGGGGTGTGTGGAAATCAGGGAAGGTCAGAAATGGACGGAGGAGGGGTAAGCTATCCAGGCACCCCGGCCCATGTATGCTGCTACAACAAGCTCAAACGCCAAGGTTCTTAGCTTACTTTTGAATAAATCAATTTTTAGCGGTTTTTTCTATAGCCAAATATAGGCACACAAATGTAGTAGAATGGCGACACTTGCAGAGAATATGTGAAAGACACCCCGCTGTACAGTTCTGCAAAAATGCGGATCGATTTTTACCTATTTTAAGCGTTTTCGCCCATTTCGTAGAGACCGACCCAAATTAGTTCCACCTACTTTATCACAGTATCGCTTAGATGTAGGTTTTACCGTCAAAGAATGCCTGACTGTTAATGTTTGCAGCTGGAGCAAGGTGGAATGGCGTCGGTAGTGGTGCCGGATACAATAGCAGTGCGGCTGCAGGAGAATCTGGAAGGACTGCCGTTGTCGCACTGCGTAGCGGTTCGCAGTCGTCCTGCCTTGTACCTTCCATCCAGCGAGGCGGTTGACGAGGCAGCTGCGTTCGTTTACGACCGTTGGTCGCTGGGCGATCGCGCCAACCTCATTCTCCATTTGATCTGTGGCCCTCACGCCAGCGAGTCTCCACTAACGCGACCGATCTGCGCTCAGGCATTAGACGTCGGTCTGGAGCACCTCATGCACAACGTGCACGTTTGTCTGGTCACGTCCGGTCTGGAAGCTGACGCGCTGGCTCGTGTGGCTGGGAAAACGGTGCGAAAGCTGGCCGAAGAACGACAGTATGTAGTGCACCACTCCGAGTTTATTCGCCATCACCGCACTGACATCGAGTGTAGACCTGACACCAGCGTCATGTTGCTGGCATTCAACTGCGTGCGTATTACTCCGGACTTGAGTGTGACAGATGAGATCGCTGCCGCGGCTGTGTCAGACGAGACCGTGGCCAATGGCTGGCACACGCACTTCGTGCTTCTCGACGACTCCAATGTGCCGGCACGCGACCTCTGCACTCTACGTGGCAGATTCGTTGCGCACCTTGCTCACCCTCGACGTGCTGTGAAGGGCGGCACTGATGAGCGATACGTCAGTTTTCCTGTGCGTCGTGTGGACTTGGGCAGTGCAGTGTCTGAGGAAGCCGAGTGCACCTCATCTCCCACCGACGAGCGTCCGGTGTGCGTGTGCGTGTTTGCTGCCAGCGACCTCAGTGCTCTCTACGAGCTGCAGGCACTGATTGAGTGCGCTACGCCAGCGCTGGTTATCGAAGACGCGTCAGATTTGTGCAAATGCATTAAATTGGCTTGGGAGTTCTACTGTCGCGCCGCTTTTGCCTTTGAACACAGCAAATTTATGCGCTGGCTCGAAATCAAATTGCGTCTGTTGAGTGGCGGCCAGTCGGAAGAGAATTTGGAGTGCAGCAAAAAGTTACTGGCATCGATTTTGGCCAAAAGCGTTGACGGATCGAAACGGCTACTGCACTTTTGCACTTCTGACAGTTTGCAGACTATAAATTATAATCTTCTGAAGACGTGTCTCGATAGTACGAGCGATTGGGCGACGATCCGGCGACTGATGAGCTTAATCGTTAAACTGAATCTACCTGATCTGGCTTATTCGATCAACGTCTCTCCGCACGTTAACACGCGCTGGTGCATGGAATTGTTCGAAATTTCGCTTAAATATCCCGGCAGAGACGCTATGGTGCGCTACTTTCTGGACGCCGGTATTTCTGTTAGCAAGTTCTTAACAGTGGAAACGTTCTTGGGATTGCTGAGAACGTCGCATCATCAGGATTTCTTGCAGACCGTCATACTGGGACATTTTCTTGGTTATCCCAGCTTCCCACACGATTGCCGTCGTCTGATCACGGTGGAATTGAATCGCTTATTAGAAGGCTTGAGTTCTGTGCCAAATGTTTTTCCTCCGGCTGCATTGCTTGGTGCCTCCAGTTCGGAAGACGTCGTTCAAGCAGAGTGCTTGGCCCACGCAGCCCTCGCCTTCTTCGCTCTGCTCATTAATAGAGGACATTTGGCTAAGCTGCTCTGGGCCTACTCGCAAGACCCCATTCCGCTGGCCCTCGTTATGGCTCATATCTGCAAGTAAGTCAGCTACAGTAGTTCTGGCGCCGCCATATTGAATTGAGCCAAATCACAACCTGCATTGCATGCAGTCGGGTTTTCTCGCAATCTTCTGGTTGGCTGCCATACGGTACCTACCGGCAGTCCCATGTATGTATATTTAATCAAGATAACAGACTAAGTTATATTTGCATGCGTATGGTACACGCAATGCGTGAGTATTGTCTATACATTCATATAGGGTCCGCCAAAAAAACAACCCCGCAGATTTTTTTACTGTAGCAACCGCAAATCTCGGCCAATTTGAATGAATCCTTCTTTAAATGAAAGATAAATGAATTCTTGAAAGATTGATGAGGTCTGTATTAAGATACTCTGCTTAGTTCCTGAGATATATTTTCTCAGAGTCAAAACGGAGATTTAATCAGAGCTTAAAAACAACAGTGCAGATTTTTACTTTTGCAACCACAAATCTCAACCGATTTGAATGAGTCGTTTTTTCAAATGAAAGATAAATAAATTCTGGAAAGATTGATGAAACATTTTTCATATACTCTGATTAGTTATTGACATATTTGCCCTCAAAGTTGAAACAGATTTTGGCAAAGAACAAGAGCGATTCCGTTGCACTTCACAATAAAACAGATTCCTACTGCTGAGGTTTAACGGGAGTTTACAGGTGAAGTAAACAGAGCGTGTATTTCACCACTAAAGCCTCCTTAGCTTTCAGCAATAGTAGGAATCCGTTTTATTATGAAGTGCATCGGAATAATAAAAATCTCTCTTGTTCATTGCCAAAATCACTGTTTTTAATTAGAGGGCGAATATCTCAGGAACCAAGCAGATTACACCAATAACAATTCCAGCAACCTTTTAAGAATTTATTTGTCTTTCATTTAAATAAGGATGCATTGAAATCGGTTGAGATTTGCGGTTGCTACAGCGAAAAATCTGCGGGTTTGTTTTTTGGCGGACCCTGTACAAGGTGGTGTGAGTTAGAAGAAAAGCTTGCAGTAGTAAAAGAAGTTTAGCTGAACAGTTGATGTGCAGTCAGTAATTTGCAGGTCGCTGGCGGACGAGTCGACCGATTGGTATTTCTATGAGAAGGAGCTTCGGGCAGTGAGTTTAGACTTTGCTCAACTGGCTGTGGAGCTGCTGAGCATAAGCTACGAGGACGCGCCGCACCGCAGCTACGACGTGCTGTGCTACAGTCTGCAGAACTACGGCGGTCTCACTGCCACTCACCTCGCCTACCAGTCGGCCAATAAGTGGTTCATCGCTCACGAATGCTGCCAGCGTTGGGTGAGCAGGATGCTCTACGGTCACGTGCAGATAACCAATCTGTCCTTCGGTCCGCAGCAGCTGCCTTCCTGGGTCAAAGTCTTGCTCAGTGCTTTGCTGGGCTTTCCCGTTTTCTTCTGGTTCCGGCGTAGCGGCCAGAACGGCGAAGAGGTGGCAGAGCCGCTGGCGGAAGGGGCTAACAACGGTCGAATCAGAGGCACGCAGTCCAACTGCAGCATGGTCAGTGTGCGCTCGCTGCGACAGGAGACGCTGATGCGCAACGAGCCAACCATGGCTGAGGAAGGCACCTCCGACTTGGCCACCGCTAATTCAGCTAACGCGGAAACCCCTGGTATGTTGCTTTATTTGTGGACCAACAAAGCCCTTCGCCATACCCAAATCGTTAGTATAGACCATGCGCATTTAAGAGCAACTACGTTACAGTCTAAATTTGGTTCAAGACGCTAATTTAGGCTGAATTTCAGAAATACTGCAGTGAAGTGCCTAGCTTTTACTCCTTTCTTTCCACTTAGTTTGTAGAAGTTTTGAAAACCTGAACTAAAAATCTTTATCTCTCTAGTTACGAAAGTTCTGTAAATTTAATTTACAAGCTGAAAACCTTTTGCCGCAACTTAAATTAGTGAGAAAGAACGGCCGAAAGATTACTTCCGAAAAGGAAATTTAATTTCTTTGGAAACCCGATCCCGGTGGTCTGGTCGGTCAGTGGGGATGATGTAAACCCCAAGTCCGACATATAATTTTGAAATTAGATTATTTTCGAAACTGTTGTTTGAAATTAGTTAAAAAATTAGGAATGATAATTGATGCAAATATATTTAAATTTGGTGCATAATTGGCAGAATGACAGCAACCGCCAGGTGGTTTTTTGCCAGCGTTATGATAGGCGCCATTAAGCTGAGCGCGCCTACCGACGGCGTACCTCAACCGGTCATGACGTGTGACCAAACGAAGCAGGACTATTAGGCGACGCCGATTAGGCGATTTAGCGGTACTATTAGGCGACGGTACTATTAGGCGACAGGGATAATTTACCACTAAAACATAGCAGAACAATGCAAACAGCACAACAGCAATTAAAACAAAGCACAAAAAAAGCAAACCAATTTCAATTTAAAAAATAAGTGCAACACCGTGGATGGAAAAATTCCAACTCACTGAGCGTTCATTAAGTAGGGTATCTGGATTTCTGCACATGTCGCCATACATAGGCCGCGGGGGGTTTGCCCACACCCGAACTTGGGCAAAACCCCCCAAACGACCCCACCCACCCAGCTGAATCCGACTTTTGTTCCTGACCCACACGCCAAAATCGCCGCGACCCCCCAAACCGGCAAGGCCTACATCAAGATTTTCGAATTTTGACTACCGCCAACCCATTTTTGAGCTGCTTCCGCAAACTTATTGTGCGCTCGTCTGCATCCAGTGTGCTAATGAACATAGCAATCGGAAAAATTGGTGGCCGACCCAACGGCCCATCGCGTGCTCGACGCAAGGTGCGGGGGAATAAGGGCAAATGCCAGAATCTGAGTTAGAAACAGTCAGGGCCGGTGAATATAACCTTGTTTAGCTATAAGTTAACGAGTTATAAGATTAACGAGACATGAGTTTAGTGCCACTTAGCCATGCATAGTTAAAAATAGCGGATTTTGGCCTACAGCTGAACATGGCCCTTGAC
Organism: Sabatieria punctata; assembly: GCA_030248155.1. NCBI lineage: Eukaryota > Metazoa > Nematoda > Chromadorea > Araeolaimida > Comesomatidae > Sabatieria > Sabatieria punctata. The sequence continues at coordinate 44,318 of JASANB010005326.1, forward strand.
TGATTGGGAAGGGCCGCCTAATTGGTACTATTATAATATATTAATGTTTTTGTCGCCTAATAGTACCATCGCCTAATCGGCATCGCCCAATGGGCATCGCCTAATCGGCGTCGCCTAATAGTACCGTACCGGTGACCAAAGCCCTTATCCGTCTCACAGTTGGTTTTCAAATGAGGCACAAGACACCTTCATCCGACAATGTATGGACGCCAAATCTAGAATTCTTCGATTCAGTTCTGCTGTCAGATTTTCGACCATTACAAGAATTGTTATCGCTCATGCAATTTTAATCTTCCTAAAGGTATTCCAGTATGCCACAGGGGCTGTCTGTGAAGAATGAGTGATGCACCAAATTAAATACGCGCTCAAAATCGTATTTTATTCAGCAGATATGTAAATTTTTTCTGTTGGCCAGAAAATCGGTCTAGTTTTTTTACACATGTACTACCGCCGGTCTTGGACTTGCACTAATTAGAGTTCTATTCGGATTGGTCAGCCATAACTTTTTATGTCAAGATACCATAGTTATTGAGGAGTCTTTTAGTGCAGAAAACGGCTTTGTCAAAAGTCAAAAGTGAAGTGAGCTAGAACGAAAAAAAGGATTTTGAAATCAGTGGCTGAAACACCAGTTAAGCCCCTTCGTTCTCTGCGGCTTCTTCTGTTGGCGCCGCAGGTCGTACAAGGGTGGGTGCCGATGCACTAGAATAGAATTGTAGATATTGTCATACTGCGTCGTTTGGAGAGTGGCGCAATTGTCCTTCAGTCAAACTGTACGAGTGGCAACAGTTCCCGTGCTGGCTGCAAATTCGATAGCAGAGCAGGATAAGAAAATTTGAATTTGGCAGTCACACATTATCGGATGAAGGCGTCATATAGCTGATTTGAAAACCAACGCTGGTTCTGGTACTCGTCAAAGGTTGCGGTACGCCGTTGGTACGCGCGCTCATAATTTCAGCACCTATCTGAGCGATGTTCGCAATTCTAGGCGAGCAGAACAGAAAGACAGACAGGTTAATCGGAAGGGGTGATATTTTGGTGATACTGTACGAAAGCAGCTTGTTTTTCAGCTTCAGCCTATGTTGCCGTTGCTGAGGACGAATTTGATGCTGCAGTTCCGTTGACGACGCTCTCAGCTGACACCACCACTGCGCCCGACGACGTACTGCGAGAGGACTCGGAGCGCTGGAAACAATACTCCTGCCACCTGCTATGCGCATTCTACGCCGCTCCGGTTACCAAATACTGGCTGTCGTTGGTGTTTCGCTTGATACATTTGCTCATTTTTGGCTTGTCCTTGGCACAGCCGGACTGTGGCAGCGCTACATTAGACTTGATCGTGTGGTCTTGGAGCTTCATCTCGTGGACCGAATCTGTCTGGGTGCTGCATCTGCGACGACAGAAACTGCGACTGCGACTGCTGGGTTGGCAGTTATTCGATGCGGTGGTGGTGGCGCTGTTCCTGCTGCTGATGTTGGTCTTCAAGATAGTGGCCAATCGGCCGGAAATGCACTTCGGTGAGGCGTTCGTCGGGCGCACCGTCGCTGCCTTCTTCCTCCTCTATCTCTGCTACTCCTCTCTCTTCGTCTACATCTGCATGAGCGAGACGCTCGGTCCGTTGATGGTGAGGGTGAAGCTGATGGTCACGCGCGACCTGCTCAACTATCTGGTGCTGGTGCTGGCTGTGATGGCCAGTTGTGCTGTTGTGGTGCACGCCCTCATCTATCCCGACTACCCAGCAGTGCCAAGTCTCTGGCAGAATGCCTTCAGCTGGGCCTGGTTTTCGCTCTTCACCACCGATATCTCTCTGCTCAGTGAGCCCGCCAACTGTCGACAGTACGTGTCGACCGTGAGCGCCGACGATGCCTACTGCTCGGCCACCAGCGGCTACGTCAAGCCCACCTGTCCCCGATCGTCGTGGGTTGGTTATTTTACCGTCATACAGTACTTTGTCGTGCTCAAGCTGATCAGTTGGCCTCTGCTGTTCGCTCTGTTTGCCAAGACGGCCAAAGAGGTGGATGATGAGGCGGAGCAGATCTGGAAGTATCAGTTCTACGGACTTGTCACCGAGTTCAGTCTCAGGCCTCCCCTGCCACCGCCGTTCACGCCGCTGGTCTTTTTGGTGCTGTGTTGCTGTACCGCCTGCGGCCAGTTAAAACGCAGAATATTCAGCTCCTCGGCCCATCCAGATATGGTCGATTCTTCGGGCATTCGATCGGGCGCAGTGTTGCGATGTGGCTCGCACAGGGACCCGCATTACTACAGCTACTGGCGGTCCATGTCTCTGCGTCTCTGGAACAGCAAGCTCCCTTCCAAACAAACTGAACCGGAAAGAACAGAGCCGAAGTCTGAAGATCCCTGTCTGAAGGAAATCATAGCCTTTTGCACAAACGGTATGCAATGCTCTAACGAACTTGTTGATCCTGTACGGTTAGCTTTTCGATTGAATTTTGACATCATGAGGGAGCGGAGCAATGTAAGTCAGTCAAGTTTGGCAAAAATCAAATTGCGTTTTTCTTTACTTTCCCGTATATAAACAAAGGTTTTGCACTTGCAGATTCATAGTAATGACACAAAAATCGCTGGGCTTGGTTTGGTTAGCTGCTACGTGAACGTAGTTCTTTAAGGTGGATGGATTGTCGGGGCGGAGCCGTAGCCCCTTCGTTAGGCCACATTGCGGGCCCATCACGCACACCCTCATCCTTCCCTTCCTTTGCTGCCATCGCTACTAGCCGGCACACATGCTCGCTGTCAGTCTGGGAGGGTCTCAGTGGTAGCTGTTCCCGTTCCCATTTGTCCCAACACACGTGTGGTTGCTGTTGTAGCTTTAGGTGCAACGGTAGCTCCAGTCGGTTCCCATTTACCTACTAGCTGTCACCAGCTTTCGGTGGCCTGGGTTGGGCTTTGTGCCGACCACATACTCTTAGCGGCAAGAAATTTGCTGCGCCGAGTGGATGAGCGCGTGATCACGCGCACAGTGACTTTGCGGCCTAAACCACTAAACCAACTGTGCCGGCGAGTTATTTAAGGTGCTAATACAGTCAGGCACTTGGCACTGTTTATGGTACCGACACCATATATGGTACCACCACAGTGGCCGAATGTGGGGGCACAGTAGTTAGGGTCAAAAATTAAAAAAACTATTTTTAAAAAAGCTTTTTTTAAGGCTTTAAAGCATTTTTTTTGAAAAATCAATATGCAAATTAAGGCAAAAAGTGGGCAAATTCACGTACATACATGCGAAGAGCGAATGAAGCGCTCAATGTATTGGTACTCAAAACTGCTAAATACGCGTTTTTTAGTCAAAATTTTCATTTCGCAGAGTTCCTTTACGGAGGTTTTATGGCAAGAACTGCTATACAAAGTGGGAGTCTTGATTTTGAAACATCGATATATCGATGGAGAATTTCGCGATATCAATATCGATATTGAAAAATGGTTGACAACATCGACTTTCGATATCGATGTGTAGTCTGAACCCTAAAGCTTGTTGCGTATTTATTATGTCTTTACTGTGTATCTAGTATTTCAGGACAAGCGTCTGATGTCAGACTGCTGACGTCATCAGTAGCGTATGCCAACTCCCACGTTTGCCCGTTGATTGTTCCAGAACAAGCCGTCGATTGGAGCGTTCTTCTTGCTAATTATTATCCGCCCACTTACAATTCATGCTATGAGGATTTTCCCTCTGACATTCGACCGTTTGTCGATCAGCCTAATAATTTGGGAGAGTTGAGTGCGTTGTGGCAGAAAGTCAGCTTCTCTCCGGATAGTTTGCCTGGCAGTCGGTTGTCTTGGGTCTCGGCGCCATTTCGTGCTAATCTGAGTGGCGTTCCCCTTAACCCCGCCGGTCGTAGAGGAGTTGCTGGGCGAGGTGTGTTGCCTCGCTACGGACCCAATCATTTCGTTTGCTGCCTTCTGTTGTTCAAGTCAACGCCACTCGTTCTTCTGACCACAGATTCGGCGCAACCACCAATCTTTCTTCTGCCTCACTGCTTTGTAGCCGGAAGCGAACGGTGGTCGGCTGCAGTGGTTCGGGTTGGCTTGCTTCAGGCGATCAGCAGTGCCCGCATAGAGTCCGAAAAGTTGCACCAGTTCGTCTGCGGACTGACTGTTCCTGCTTTGGGCGCGGTGCACAGTTGTCTGGCGCATGTGTTCATGGGCCAGGTGCGATCTCGATTGGAAACTGACAATGCCTGGATCGAAGCCGATGTATATGCACTTGATCTGGACGGTATCAATGCTCCCGAGAGTCTCAGAAATAATGCCAATTGGCATTCTCTTGATTCTATAGAATCTCGTCTCGATATCGGTGAACTCGATTTTGTTACCAAAGCGCTAGCAATGTTCTGATTCTCTGGTAATTTTTGCACCCATCGACCTGCCAGATAAGATTTGAGGTTTTTTACTATCGAGGTTTATGGTGGCATGTGAGATTTGTGCAATTGTTGCCCATGTACGTACATAGTTTTGCACCACATGTGTTGTTCTCGTTCAATGATCCAGTTGCCTGTCCTATGCCAGTTTTCATGCAGATGCTGTGCGCAAGTCTTATCCGTCAACTTACACTGTCTTTATTCGGCAATGCACGCTACAAATATATGCAATCATTTGTTAATGACCAATAGCTGACTCTATAAAGTACTGTTGTTTAATACCGGTTCGCATCCTAACTATAAATCCTTGTGAACTTTAGTATGCGCATTGCAAAAGTTAATGCGTTTTTCTGTTTGTATATCGTAACCTTAAAAAACTATCGAGAAATTTTACTGAACAGCCTTTTTCGCACCACAGCATAGAGATCTGCATTGGTCGGCTCAGGCTGGACCTGTGATTTTCAATTGCCGGACCTGCCATAGTTTTGCACTCTACTAAAGGTGAGTTCTATTAGTACTAACAGTTTAATTGCATTCTATTTCTTTGACTTTATGAGAGTATGGCTTTTGAAACTTGGTCGAATGGTTAGCATTACTATTGAGCCCGTCCATAAAATACGACGTTCAGAGAGGGGGGTGGGGGTGGTTGGTTGAGCGTCGCAGGGGGTGGGTACTCGGTGTCGAAAATGTAGACGTTTTAAGAGTCAGTCTCTGATTCGATCGAGTCTTGGTATGTCAAGTTGAAAATCGAACTTTTGCGTAGAGACCTGTGCGTTGGTGTACTAATAGGCATTCATGAGTTATGTTAAACCTGCAAAGGGTTTATGGATTTGACGCTCCATTCCCGAGATACAAGCCGCCAAAAATCGGCCCGCTTAACTATGGGACCAAAATTCTCAACTCGAATTTCTTTTGTACCAATAAGAGTTGGGACTAAAAAATTGGGGATTTTAGGTAACTTTTTGAGTAGTTTAAGAATTTTTGGTCCAAAATTATTTTTGAGTAAAAATTTTTTTTGCGACCACCTTTCGCCGGCCCTAGCTCGTCTGGAACCCCCCTACACAGTTTTTTTTATTTCAGGATTTTGTAGCGCTATCAATTTGCCAGACTATGGTGTAAAGCATTTTGGGCTGCGACCCGACATTCGTGAGATATTCGCATCCGAATGGCCAAAACCATGCAGAATTTGCTAGTTTTGCAGTACACAAAGCTATGATGCCGGATTACTTTCATTATAATAAGAGTTGGGACTATAAAATTGGGGATTTTAGGTAACTTTTTGAGTAGTTTAAGAATTTTTGGTCCAAAATTATTTTTGAGTAAAAATTTTTTTTGCGACCACCTTTCGCCGGCCCTAGCTCGTCTGGAACCCCCCTACACAGTTTTTTTTTATTTCAAGATTTTGTAGCGCTATCAATTTGCCAGACTATGGTGTAAAGCATTTTGGGCTGCGACCCGACATTCGTGAGATATTCGCATCCGAATGGCCAAAACCATGCAGAATTTGCTAGTTTTGCAGTACACAAAGCTATGATGCCGGATTACTTTCATTATAATAAGAGTTGGGACTATAAAATTGGGGATTTTAGGTAACTTTTTGAGTAGTTTAAGAATTTTTGGTCCAAAATTATTTTTGAGTAAAAATTTTTTTTGCGACCACCTTTCGCCGGCCCTAGCTCGTCTGGAACCCCCCCTACACAGTTTTTTTTATTTCAAGATTTTATAGCGCTATCAATTTGCCAGACTATGGTGTAAAGCATTTTGGGCTGCGACCCGACATTCGTGAGATATTCGCATCCGAATGGCCAAAACCATGCAGAATTTGCTAGTTTTGCAGTACACAAAGCTATGATGCCGGATTACTTTCATTATAATAAGAGTTGGGACTATAAAATTGGGGATTTTAGGTAACTTTTTGAGTAGTTTAAGAATTTTTGGTCCAAAATTATTTTTGAGTAAAAATTTTTTTTGCGACCACCTTTCGCCGGCCCTAGCTCGTCTGGAACCCCCTACACAGTTTTTTTTATTTCAAGATTTTGTAGCGCTATCAATTTGCCAGACTATGGTGTAAAGCATTTTGGGCTGCGACCCGACATTCGTGAGATATTCGCATCCGAATGGCCAAAACCATGCAGAACTTGCTAGTTTTGCAGTACACAAAGCTACGATGCCGGATTACTTTTATTATAATAAGAGTTGGGACTAAAAAATTGGCGATTTTAGGTAACTTTTTGAGTAGTTTTAGAGTAGGCAAATTGATAGCGCTACAAAATTCTGAAATAAAAAAACTGTGTAGGGGGGGTTCCAGACGAGCTAGGGCCGGCCAAAGGTGGTCGCAAAAATTTTTTTTTTCTCAAAAATAATTTTGGACCAAAAATTCTAAAACTACTCAAAAAGTTACCCAAAATCGCCAATTTTTTAGTCCCAACTCTTATTATAATAAAAGTAATCCGGCATCGTAGCTTTGTGTACTGCAAAACTAGCAAATTCTGCATGGTTTTGGCCATTCGGATGCGAATATCTCACGAATGTTGGGTCGCAGCCCAAAATGCTTTACACTATAGTCTGGCAAATTGATAGCGCTACAAAATCCTGAAATAAAAAAATCTGTGTAGGGGGGGTTCCAGACGAGCTAGGGCCGGCCAAAGGTGGTCGCAAAAAAAATTTTTACTCAAAAATAATTTTGGACCAAAAATTCTTAAACTACTCAAAAAGTTACCTAAAATCCCCAATTTTTTAGTCCCAACTCTTATTGGTACAAAAGAAATTCGAGTTGAGAATTTTGGTCCCATAGTTAAGCGGGCCGATTTTTGGCGGCTTGTATCTCGGGAATGGAGCGTCAAATCCATAAACCCTTTGAAGTTTTGACATAACTCATGAATGCCTCTTAATACACCAACGCACAGGTCTCTACGCAAAAATTCGATTTTCAACTTGACATAGGGATAAGGGCGGAGACTCGATCGAATCAGAGACTGACTCTTAAGGTGCCTAGGAAGCTTTTGTCCGCAACTATAACAAGGAAAGCTCAACCCAGTTCATGTTTCCAACAGCCAAAATGGTAGGTCACTGCCAAGAAGTTTCTTTTTCACAGTTTCTACAGTGTCATGTCGATTTTATTGAAGATTTTCTACGTAAATGTCGGACACAGTATCAAGTTTAATCGGGAGGGGGTCAGCCAAAAACGTTGCAGTTTTTTAGGGGAGTTGTGCTGAAAAACGTCGGGAGGGGGTGGGGTCCAAAATTTTGATTTTTTTAATGTCGTACGTAGTTTATGGACGGCCCCTTTGGCAAAACATACAGTAGTGCTTGATGCACGCGTCGTCTCAACGCCCCTGAGCGGGCGCGCATTCGCAGGCAGCCAGCGGCGCAGCACAGGGCAGCACAGATTTGAGCGGCAACTTTAAACCAACTTGCGCGGCCGACCGCCGCACCTCTGCCGTGCTGTGCCGATTGCTTGCTGCCTTGCCTGCTTTGCTACACCTTTCTTTTGTCCACGTGCCGTTGAGACCTACGCGCTCACCGTTTGCTTGCTGTGCCCACGCAACTTTTGTCTGCCAGCCGACCAACAGTGCAATGTCACTATCCGAGCGCTCTTTTCTTCTCTCTTCCTTCTACACACCAAGCGAGATGGACTTACTCGATGCTACGTATAGAAACAAGAAGTGATGAGCTCGCCGCAGAATTTCAGATTACCGCACGGTCAAATCTGAAAGCTAAAGGTAAGGGACCGGCAAAGAAATGCTGTTCTTGCAGAATCTGAGTTAGGATTATTTTCCGAGAAAAGTCCACTCGGCGGCCGACCCTCCTGGGCGCGTGTCGTGTGCTTCAGTGTTGCCAGGTTGGGGATTCCCCCAAATTTAGGGGGACTTTTTCCCATTTAGGAGCAAAATTTTGCTTTGGGGGTTAGGGGGAAAGTTTGGGGGATTTTTCGAAATTCAGGGGGTTCTTAGGGGAGTTCAATCTGACTCAAGATCTGTAAAATTCGAGAATTTTTGGCATAAAAAATGAAATTACGTAAAATTTAACCAGCAAAGCTGTGTCTGCAATGTTTAAAGTTCAAAGTTTATTGCATATGAAAAACTTGTTACCGGAGATTTCCACTTAGTATCCCACCCCACTTAATAACCCACTGGGAAACCCACCCACATGGACCCTTATTCCGCTTTATATCCCATGGGATATTACTTGGCGGCAATGTTTATGTCAAATTTGTAATAATTTTCTTTACACACGCATACTGTATGCATGATAAAACATTGTTCCGGTTAATATCCCATGCCGTTTCCAGTTAAGATCCCATGGCTTTGTCCTGAATGTTTTGCTGAAAAACGTGATTTTCCGTGTTATATCCCCTGGGATACTAAGTGGAAATCTCCGGTACGTAGCAAGAAAAATATGCAATTTGGCGAACAGGACGAAACTAAAAGTTCCAGTGCAAGGCGGTTTGCTGGCAGTGCACTTACGCAAACTGCAGTCCTCGATTACTACTTGTTAGTTCATCCTTAAATACGCCTGCCGAACGAGCGAACCGAATATACTATCATCATACTAGCAGAAACTGATTCTGCCATTCTTTGGCTTTTTCATTGTGCTCTCACTTTGAGCTGGGCCACTTGGCCCATCCAGACTCATTTTGTGCTATCTGGCATCTCCGGTGTGCTAAAAAACCGTGCGAAGAAGCTTTGCATTGCACACTTCGTATGCCCATATATTGTGCCCATACATGTACTAGGGGGGTTTGGGGGGGTTACCCCCCTGCGGGAATGGCCAAACCCCCCCCTCACCCTCCACCCCCCCCCCCCGAGACAGGTTAAGGGACCCCCCCCCCCCCGACCAAAAATACAAGTGGTGGTAGTGGCTCCAGTATTAATGGCTTCCAGGAATGTAGCTGAAACGTATGATATCAAGAGAGCTGTATGGACACACTCTGACTTGCTCCTGTTGTGGCTACGTTTCATTTTGTTCCTTTTTAGTATGCAGAACAGTGGAGATAGCGGCCGGAAGGCAGGTTGAGGTGCCTCAGAGAAGGTTTTGGAGTTTTGATTAAACATTTTTAAGTTCAAATCCAAATGTAACGCTGGTGTGTCATCGTGTCCCAGGGAGGCTGCTTTATAAAATTGCATCGTGCCAACACGCCGCAGTGCATTTTATCAACACGGCTTTAATTCGATGTGACGGGGGATCGACCTGAAGACAGCCCTACGCGATCAGACTCCTATCAACACTCGCCGGTCGACGTTTTTCGATACGATTATGAATACGTCTTTCAATGTTAGGGACGAACAAGGCGAGCACGCACAGAAAGTGGACCTATTATTGATTTGATTGCGTGGCTTGGCTGGCTGACTTTGGCACATGTTGCAGGGCTCTCCGCGCTTAGTCGGCTGCGGGCGCTCCTTTGAATTTGCCGCTTAAATCCGTGCTGCGCTGTGCTGCGCCGCGGGCTGACTACGAATGCGCGCCCGCTCAGGGGCGTTGAGACGACGCGTGCTTTGAGCGGGCAGGCCCTGTAGCTCAAAAGGTGCTAAAATTGGGGAATTTCAAAAAACATGACCGAAAATCCCATACGTAGTGAAGTTAAGAAATCTGCACATTTTAGAAGCAAAGCACTGGTATACTTTAGAGTGCGAACTGGTATTGGGTATTGGGTATTGGGTGTATTGGGGTGTTTTCCAGGTATTGGGTATTGGGTATTGGGGTTTTTACCCCCCAATACCCAATACTAACTGGGACAGGTAAAAATAGAGAAAAATCGATGTTGACCGGAAAAATTGATCTGAAAAAATCGAAAAAGTTGATCGATGATATGGTTAGGAAGCTGTTTTGGCGTTAAATCAACTAAACGTTAGTAGAATTTCCTAAAGTGTACGCTTTTCTAAGCGCTACACCAGTAATTAATTTCTCTGTTCTTATCTGAAATAAAAATGGTGACATTAGAAATGTCACTGTAATGTACCAGTACCGTACCCATGGCCATTGCGGCGGTGCACACAATTTCCAGCCGAGTTAGGAAAAAAATTCGCCGGAAATAAGAAACACGACTGAATTACGAAATATTAACTACCAAAACTGTTAATTTCTGCTAATTTCACGCCCAAAATGGCTTCTAAATGCTTTCTGAAAGGCTAGTTTTTCAAAACTCTCTCGTCCTGCTTGGGCAGTGGCCCAACCAGGCCTCTTAAAAATTTTAATCTCAGTGCCAATAAATCTTGTGTGCACAACTGGAATGTACCTGTCCACTGAAATGAAATTTTTGGCCCAGCTGCGCAAGTATTGGGTATTGGGTATTGGGGGTCTCAGGTATTGGTATTGGGTATTGGGTATTGGGGTATTGGGTTTTTCAGGTATTGTTCGCACTCTAGTATACTTGTTAAACAATTAGACCCAAGTCGCTAAAATGACCGAGAATCAACCGTTTGAGTAATGTTTTGAGTAAGTAGAAAAGGGCATGGACATTTTTATGCAACTGTATTTTGGCGCCGGTACTACCTAAGCCAAGAGGCAAGTACAAGTACGTAAGGCATGTTGACGCCAATCTGCATTGTGTTGTGTATTAGTAATTGGTGCGTTGTTGTGTTGTGTTGTGATGGCTAGTTTCAATAGAAAGCAGACAGATCAACCGGAATCGGACGACGAGTCATCGAAACGAGACCGCACCTATCTAGTCGAATGGTCGCGTAAAAAGTTGCAGAACTTCGTAGAAGCAGTCAAAAAATTCCCGCAGACTTTAGCCGAGAGTTCAGGCGAAGACACCAATGTGACCGGCAAAAATCGGAAGCCTTCCAATGCATTTCGCCCCATCTTTTGCGCGCCGGCCGCTGCCGCAGCAGTTCCGGAGCTAGTTTCGCGCCAACTCGATTACGACAACCCAGATGCAGTGATTTTCCGAGCCCTTTCTGACCAATTCGACGACTACGACGACGATCAGTTTCCAGAAGTGACCACTGTCTATGACGACGTTTTCGAAGAAGACACAGAAACCGTACAAGCGCATGCGGTCCGTCAGCTAGAGCGCAAGCCAGCCCCTGCAGCAGCAGCAACAGTGGTTGGATCGGCGGTAGAGGAGTTTTTGAAGAAAATCGACCGGTCGCTCAAAGTTACTAAGGCTGAGTTCCTGCGCATACACGACTACGCACCCACCGACCTTACAACTGACGTTTGTCTGAAGAATAAGACCAAAAATAGATCTCCTGGTATGCAGACGAGTTCGGCACTACGTGTATGTGTTTATGTAATTTTTTAGATATTCTCTGCCTAGATAAAAGCCGAGTGACTACAGCCAGCAAGCCCAGATTCTATTATCACGCGTCGTATGTGAAATACCCACCCTACTCGGAATTTGAGTTTATTTGCGCACAGGCACCGATCGAGAAGACCAAGTTTGATTTCTGGCGCATGATCCGCAACATGAAAGAGAAAGTACGTCTTATTGTGATGACTTGCGAAACGACAGAGTGCGCCGAGTATTTTCCGCTGAACGCCGGTCAATCTATGAATTTCACGGGCAAACTGTCCTCCAGTCACCCGCCCTTCTTCATCTCCAATGTAGCTACGACTGAGGAGTGCAACGGCCGCGTCATCGTTCGACAGCTTATGATCAAATGCGGAACTAGCGATAGCACAGTGCGCCATATTCAGGTACTATTGATTCCTTGTAATCCAAGTCAGAATACAACACAACAACAAAAGTGCAAAACAGCACAACAAAACAAAACGAGCACAACAACGCAACACAACAACAAAAGTGCAAAACAGCACAACACAACAAAACAAAACGAGCACAACAACGCAACACAACAACAAAGCAAAGCAACGCAGCAAAGCAAAACAAACGGGAAAGACACGAAAGAACGGCAACCTATATGTTTTCACAAAATTTCTGTCACTGATTAGATGACTTCAGATAAAAGGTTGGCCAGCTGACCGAGCTCCTCCCTGCACGGACGCCATATTGCACGTGTTGAATGTGCTGGAGAAGAAGCCAGAGTTCACCAAGGGCGTGATGGGCAGTCCGATTCCAATTCTAGCGCACAGTCAGAGCGGCGTGGGTCGGGCGGCAGTGCTGGTGGCCGCATTCCTTGCGTTGGAGCAGCTGCGACTAGGACGACCGTTAGACATGGAAAGATTGATACGTAAGATCAGAGACCAGCGACTTCACAGCATCCAATCGGAAGCGCAGTACCTGCTCATCTACCGTACCATCATCGATTACCTTTACCCGGGCCACGACCACATGCAAAAGCCGGCAAGTGTGCGCAATTTCATCGAACAGTACGACGCGTTCATATTGGGGAAGCGAGGGAAAACAGCAGAGATTGGCCATTTGGTGAAGCCGGTACAGACCTCTACGATCGCTGGCAAAGAGGCGAGCGATTTTCTGACCAGCGTAACTGAGAAGTCGTTGTCCGAGATTGCGTTTACGTTTGTGCGTCTGCGCCCCTACGCACCGCCCAAGTGGTCAGCCGAAATTTGTATGCAGAATCCGACCAGAAACAGATTCCCTAGTAGGCACTGACTGACACAGTATATGCTTCTTTGCAAAGACTTCTTTTAGATATTATGTGCCTTGATTCAAGCCGAGTCACCACAACCAAGCCCACGTTCTATTATCACGCGTCGTTTGTGAGAAACACGGCAGGTTCTGAATTTGAGTTCATTTGCGCGCAAGGACCCATGGAGAGGACCAAGTTCGATTTCTGGCGCATGGTCCGCAACATGAAGGATGAGACTGTACGCCTGATTATAATGGCCTGCGAACCGTCTGAGTGCGCCGAGTATTTTCCGCTGAAACCCGGCCAGACCATGGATATCACCGGCAAATTGGCCACCAGTCACCCTCCTTTCCTGATCACTAATACAGCTACGACAGAGGAATGCCAAGGCCGAATTGTCGTTCGACAGCTGACCGTCAAATGTGCTCCATTCAACAAGACTTTGACCCATATTCAGGTACAAACGTCACCACAGAGAACAGTACAGTAAGGTAGAATCCAGTACAGAACGCATGAGTCAGGCCAGGCAGAGCCTTTCAAAATTTTGCACATTGCTTGCTTCTCAAAATGCTGAGCACGCCACTGAGATTGCACCATGCTGCTTTTCAGATAATAGGATGGCGTTCCGACCGCGCACCTCTTTGCACGGACACCATACTTCACGTGGTGGATGTGCTGGAAAAGAAGAAACAGTTCAGTAAGAGCTCGCAGGGCTATCCTGTTCCCATTCTAGTGCACAGTCAGAGCGGAGTGGGGCGGGCGGCGGTGCTGGTGGCGGTGGTGTTGGGCGTGGAGCAGCTGCGACAAGAGCGACGCCTGGACATCTCCAGACTGATGTGTCAGCTGAGAGACCAACGGCTGCACAGCATCCAGTCGGAGGTGCACTACCTGCTTATCCACCGCGCCATAATCGACTACCTGTTCCCCGGCGACGACTACCTGCATAAACCGGCCAACGTTCGCGCTTTCATCGAGCAGTACGACTCGTTCATGATCAAGAAGCGAGGCAAGGCAGCCAGAAGAACGCCTCAACTCTGACCAATCACAGTGGCACTGGTCTCAGATCTAACTGGTTTTTGTTCAACTAAAAATGTGCATTTTACTAATAAAATCTGACTCGCTAATGTCTATGGTGATGTCTAAATCCCCGTGCGGCTGAGTTAGTTGTGAACAATAAAGTAAAAACCAGGGGGACCCCAACTACGACGAATCTCGAAATATGTACCGGGCCACTTCCGGTGACCGACATTCAAACGGTTGCCATTCGCCCAATTCTGAAGCTATCGACAAGCAGCTTGGTCCGTTGTGTAGCTGAGGCAATGGACTTTCTTTTCTAACAGTCACAGGGAAAACGACTCTTTCCATACGGCTAACGCGATCTGCTAACGCGCGTTAGCAGATCGCGTTAGCTGCGTCTTGTAACCGCGTTAGCTGCGTCTTGTCATCGCGTTTAACATGCATTTTGCGAGAAAGTCAACTTAGGATGTTCAAGCAACTTTTTTTCGCGGATTCGGCTGGTATCCAAATATGTTAAAATAGATGTCAAACGAACACCAACGGTGCATGTTCGAACACCAGCGACCCCCTAGAACCGGAGCTGTACCCCCCAAAGTTGGGTCGGTAGCCCCTTTTCGGCCATTTTCTCGACATTTACTCAAACGATCACCATTCACTCGTTTCTCAAGAGTCAGAACAGGCGTGCACATGGTTGGATAGCCCTGACAGTTGCCTTTCAGACGCTGCACACAACGATTCCGGAACGTAACCGGTTAGCGAGATATTCTCCGAAAACTACGAAATTTAGCGAAATTCCGACTCGATTTTTTTCCAAAAAATCGCTGTAACTTCTGCCATATATGCGGGGGCAAGCTGATTTTCGCTAAAAAGATAAAACACAAAACGCCAAACAAAATTAACCTATTTCGGAGGCAAATTTTTGGGGGTAGGGGGGTGTTTTGCAATTTGAAGCCAGTCAAAAAATATTTTTTGCTCAGAATAAAAAACAAACACACAATTCTGGTGCAGTTTTACCCGCTGATCACGAATATGAACTCGGTTTGGCTGGATTCCTTTTGGTTCGGGAGAAATTTGCTTCCAAATCTTCGAGTGGCTGTATTTCTAAAGTGGCACTGCTCATTTGAATGAGCAAGAACCATGCTAGATAGCAGTTTTTCTTATGTAGTTTTTGATGCTGATTCTGAAGATAATCATATTTTTTATCTAAGTTGAGCAGTTCTGAAGATATGGGCATTTTGAGAATTTGCGAACAAAACCGTTGCAGTTGGTATGCAATGGTGGTTTGAAATGTTACTCAATTCTGTCATATGCTAGATACGGAGCCATGGACTTAGCATTACCTAATGCAGTTTTTGCCGCTGATTATGAAAATTACCTCTATTTTTCAATCCGACGGCTTCTGAGTGAGTTACTTAGGCCTGGTGCACTGTCATCCACATTGTAAGAAATTTATCAAACAGGTGCGTGAAATAGTAACTGTTATATGCAGTTTTCTTCGCTGATTCAGAATATGACCTTATTTTTGCGCTACAATGACCTGGTCGGGAGTTATAGACCTCTAAAGTTACTTCATTATCCATGCTTTCAGGAGTGGTAATCTGGAAATAGATATTCTGTGCTTTGGCACTTGTGAAGTGAATTATCTATCAGAAAATAGTGTATCCGAACTATTTTCGACCGCTGATTTATAAAATGACCTTACTTCTGCTCTACAAGCCTTTCATTTTAAGGTTCTGTCATATTCTTGTGAAAGAAGTGCAAAAAGTTGTATCTTAAAATCAATAGCTTGTAGAGCAGAAGTAAGGTCATTTTTGAAACCAGCGGTTCAAAATAGGTCGGATACACTATTTTTGATAGATAATTCGCTTCACAAGTGCCAAAGCGCAGACTATCTATTTCCAGATTACCACTCCTGAAAGCATGGATATTGAAGTAACTTTAGAGGTCTATAACTCATGACAAGGTCATTGTAGCGCAAAAATAAGGTCATATTCTGAATCAGCGAAGAAACCTGCATATAACAGTTGTTATTTTACGCACCTGTTTGATAAATTTCTTATAATGTGGATGACAGGGCACCAGGCCTAAGTAACTCACTCAGAAGCCGTCGGATTGAAAAATAGAGGTAATTTTCATAATCAGCGGCAAAAACTGCATTAGGTAATGCTAAGTCCATGGCTCCGTATCTAGCATATGACAGAATTGAGTAACATTTCAAACCACCATTGCATACCAACTGCAACGGTTTTGTTCGCAAATTCTCAAAATGCCCATATCTTCAGAACTGCTCAACTTAGATAAAAAATATGATTATCTTCAGAATGAGCATCAAAAACTACATAAGAAAAACTGCTATCTAGCATGGTTCTTGCTCATGCTAATGAGCAGTGCCACTTTAGAAATACTGCCACTCGAAGATTTGGAAGCAAATTTCTCCCGAACCAAAAGGAATCCAGCCAAACCGAGTTCATATTCGTAATCAGCGGGAGAAACTGCACCAGAATTGTGTGTTTGTTTTTTATTCTGAGCAAAAAAATATTTTTTGACTGGCTTCAAATTGCAAAACACCCCCCCTACCCCCAAAAATTTGCCTCCGAAATAGGTTAATTTTGCTTGGCATTTTGCGTTTTATCTTTTTAGCAAAAATCAGCTTGACCCCGCATATATGGCAGAAGTTACAGCGATTTTTCGAAAAAAAATCGAGTCGGAATTTCGCTAAATTTCGTAGTTTTCGGAGAATATCTCGCTAACCGGTTACGTTCCGGAAGCGCTGTGTGCAGCGTCTGAAAGGCAACTGTCAGCGCTATCCAACCATGTGCACGCCTGTTCTGACTCTTGAGAAACGAGTGAATGGTGATCGTTTGAGTAAATGTCGAGAAAATGGCCGAAAAGGGGTTACCGACCCAACTTTGAGGGGGTACAGCTCCGGTTCTAGGGGGTCGCTGGTGTTCGAACATGTACCGTTGGTGTTCGTTTGACATCTATTTTAACATGTTTGGCTACCAGCCGGATCCGCGAAAAAAAGTTGCTTAAACACCTTCCCTTATAGCTAAGTTGACTTTCTCGCAAAATGCATGTTAACTATCGTAACGCGGTCCGCGTTTTAAGATCGCGTTAGCACATCGCTAATACGTTAAACGCGCTTCTGCTTAAACACTGCAAAAAGCGGATGCACGGGGAAAACGACTCTTTCCGTACGGCTAACGCGATTGTTTCCGACGAATCTGCTAACGCGCGTTAGCAGATCGCGTTTAACTTCTCAGCAGTGAGAGGCGCCCGGGCGCGTTAGCACATCGCTGATGCGTTAAACGCGATCTTGTTATGTAATTTGCTAACGCGCGTTAGCAGATCGCGTTAGCCGTCTGTAAAGAGCCGTTTTCCCTGTGAGTAGGCAGCAGATCAGTTCAACAGTCCAATTTTGACGAAAACTTTTAGCGTTTTTCGCGGTTGAAAGTGATACAAAAGATTGCTCATTATTTAAGCGGTTGTAACTTTTGACCAGAAAGAGCTAGGCATATGCATTCAGTTTAGCTAGATTCGCTCTGGATTGGGAGAAAATTGCGTCCAAAGTTGAGACCAACAGTATTTCTTGGGTGGCACTACTGGCTAGCATAAGCATAAACCGTGGTACAAAGCAGTTTTTCTTATGTAGTTTTTGCTGCTGATTCCTAAAATAGCCATGTTTTTGCTCTAGGTTGCACTCTTCTACTTATGTTGATCGTTGCTGTGTTGATGAGTTGATACGTTTGCTATAAAACATGAACAAGATCAATTTTAGACTGAACTTGTTGTTTCTTTCTAGTCAGTCTTTAATGAGTTGAGGCACCAAAACCAAGCAAATTTATATAAAATTCATATCAAAATTCGTTCGGTAGCCATCGTTCAAAAGATGACTGAGAAACTGAGAAAGCTTCTATTTTCTATTTTTTTCATAGTGATTATTTTCGTTGAAAAAGGGCCACCGTCCTGGGGCTTGGACGAATATTGTTATATTTAATATGCTTAATCGATAGCAAATTGTCATATCTACCCATATGCTCTTGGGCAGACATATCTGTCAGAGGACTCAAATGCTACGATTGTTTTAGTAAGTGGAAGTCGTGGCGCATTTTTTCGTTCTTTAAAAAGGGCCGCCGTCCTGGGGTTTCGATCCCAATCTTTCTAACTGTGCTAATTCTGTAGCTAGGGTAATGGTTTACCGATCCGGCCTTGGACACGAATAGGGATGCAACCGAAGTTCGGTATTATTCGGTATGAACCGAATAATTCGGTTACTAGTACTATTCGAATTCGGTATTCGAATTCGGTATTTTTCAAACCGAATAATACCGAATAATACCGAATATTGGAAAACCGTTAAAATTGCACTGTTTTGCATAAATTTTTGCAGAAATCACCGAGATATCTCTTCTTTTACATCTCTCTGTTCATTTACTATGCTAAAATTTTGGCAAACAATGACTATTCATACATAAAGTCAACGAACTTCAAGGTCAAGGTTTAACTTACTACATAATAATAAACAACAACATTTCGGCCTTTTCAGTTCCCAGTAGACTACGATATCAGCTTTCCACTTCTTAACCTAAGCGTTTGTTTTATCTACCAAATACGACGTATAAAATCCCATCTTTTTTGTACATTGTATCTTTTCAAACGACTCATCCAATCTAAGTTGTATGCCTAAGCTGCCAGCACCGGTGCTTACAGCAGTACTGGATGGATGCTCCCTTCCTCCAACTTTCTGTATGCGTTCGTGAAATAGCTTCCTGTTATCGGCCACATTCCAGATAATTGAGAAGGCCCTTTCGCCCAACCTGCAGTCAAACCCAACTTTTAGCTACGGTTTTAGGCTTAGGCTTAGCTTCAGGCTTAGGGGCAAGTGTTTCTATGAAATCTCCGCCATGTGGCGGCTAATAGGAGGATATCTATATACGCGGAAGTGTCTTTGTCCTGTGACTTCACATGATTAATCAGGGCACTTGTGGCCTAACTCGCGCCTCTTGAAATTGTTTGTTCGCAAATTTTGTACTCGTTCTTTACCGTCAGCAGAACGACCAAATAGGGCTTGTTTTAGTTATAGGCATGGCTAAATCTACGTATAGCATTCACACAATACGTCACTCCACAACTTTTTGGCATAAAAAAGTTTAGCGGAAAACAAGAAATAGTAGTTAGACAGTATATTTTTGCAATCGCGCTGCGAATAATCAATATTCGGTATTATTCGGTATAATTCGGTATTATTCGGTTCCGAAAATCCGCTTCGGTATTCGGTATTCGGTATTCGGTATTTTTGTATTCGGTTGCATCCCTAGACACGAAGGTACGTCCATACATATGAATTTTATTGCAAGTTTTCTAGGTGGTGTTCCCGGGGAAATCGACCGATAATCGATGAAGTAAGGCAATATGACTAGAGCTCGCAATCTCAGATAGCATGCAGTAATTGGTTGTGGATGTGCTGGTGTGTAAAAAAATAATGTAGAAGTCATAAGCAGTTGTTTGATACCGTAATAGGCCATATTTGTAAAAGATTTACAATTAGGGTGCGCACGTTTCCAGAATTTGTTCCGAGACCGATTGGAGTGCTGACGCAGCTCTGGTCGAGCACTTTATATAGGGATGGCCAAAGCACGTTCGCGCCGCGCCGAATAGAAAATACAAAATCACAGCCAAAAAGTGGTCCAAAGCCGTTTTTGCAACTTCAAGCGCAAATGCATTTTCGTGTTCCGTTATTGATAGGGGGATGTGATGTATTTATATGAAACAGAGTGTGAGCTATCGAATAAGATGCATTTTGAATCATAATTCGGCCGTTAAAGGGCATTTTCCTCTCGAAAACTGAATTCGTCGTTTTTCAATGGCCATTTTCTGCTAAAAGGAGAGTTGATTCAAATTTTGTTCAATCGGCTTTAAAATCAGCGCAACTCGTTACCTATATAGCACCACTTATTTTCTTTCCGCACTTCGGCATGGTCCCCACAAATTTGATTCTTTCTTAACTACTGAAAATGGGCATTTTCGTGGATTTTTTTCATTTTCCTCGTTCTTGTAAAAAAACGACGAATTCGGCGCAAGATGTTCAATCGGTTCCGTGTACAGTAGAGTTCAGACTTTCGAATGATATAAGAATTTGCTCTCTGCTCTTTGCCGTTAACCCCACAAACGGTGTTGAAGTTTCTTCAACCCTAAATTTTTGCCATTTCAGGCTTTTATTGTACCCAACACTTGCAATAATACTTTTTCGCATTAATTTAGCTGGGCGACGAATATTCACATCTTTCTAGTAGATTTTAAACAATCAAGTTGGTTTCATCTTCGTAACACGCGCCATAGAAAATCAGCCACCGCTGGGACGGCGACCAAGTTATAAACACTAATTTACGCGATTTGATCCACGCGGCTGTTTTGAACCCGCATTTCTCCAATTCTTCATGAAATTATGTGCGGTTTTTTGCGTAAATAATCGCATCCGGTCATGCTATTGCCGTTTTAGCGTAAATTTTGCTTATAGCGCGAGTTATTCAAATCTGTTGCCAATAATTTAAAATGGTACCAAATGCGCCATACAAAAGTTCTTCGCAGACGGACGCTTTTAGATCGCATTTTTCTAATTTTTCACGGAATCAAGTGCGGTTTTTTGCGTAAATTATCGCATCCGGTCATGTTATCGGCGGTTTTAGCATAATTTTTTTGCTGTAGCGTGAATTTTTGAAAACCATTGGCCATACCTACTTTATAGTTGATTCGATATTGCCATATGGTGTGTATTACATACACTGTATTTCCTTGTGTAGCCTAAGTACGATAAATCTTTTTAAATACATCGTTATTATTGGGTCTACATGCGCGCGTACTACTGTTGCTAAGTAAATTTATTTGAAATATAATTTAATTATAATTTACTTGTATTAGTAAATTTCTAAAAAAATTAATTGAAATTATACTTATAGTTTACTTAAGGCAAAAATTCACTTTTAATATAATTGAAATTATAATTTACTTGTATAGTAAATTTCTAAAAAGTATAATTAAAATTATAATTATAATTTACTTAGCAACAGTAGCGCGTACGAATATACTACAGTACTGTGGAACCAATATGATGCTCCTCCTTTCGAGCGAAAGAGATACAATGTAGTCTCGGTTAATGTGTTCAACAACGGCATTTCAATTCCCCGATACTATCAGGGTTCGGATTCGGTCAGGGGATTTAAAATTTGTTTCTTTGTTTGTTTGTTTATGAGTTTGACTGTCCTTTCGGACAGCTCAGGACAACCCTCGCTCTTTTCAGAGCCCTTCAATGGGGTAGCCCTGTTTGTCAGCGGAAATTGCGGGCGTCACTACATAAAAACATGCATTCAGTAGGTTGTAGAAGCAGCAATGAAAGTGCACGTAATTCAGTCGATATCAGTGCGTTTTAGAATGGTAATTTTTCAAAAACTTTCTTGCCCTGGTTGGACGGCCCAACCAACCTCTTCAAACTACTAAACCTGTTAGTTGTTTGGTCAGAATGCCTTTCAAACGCGTTTTTGAAGGTTGATTTTTTAGAAAATTTTCGCCCTGCGGCCGATTCGGCCCAACCAAAACCTCTTCAAACTACTAAAACTGTTAGTTGTATGCTCAGAGTGCCTTTCAAACGCAATTTTCAAAATTTCCTCGCATCTGGTTGGGCAGGCAAAATCGGGGGAATGTCAGGGGATTTTGGATCGCCAGATTGGCACGACCCTGACCTGACTATGATGAGTTTTAGATTCATATATACAGTAGTAGCACCCTCGCTAGCAAAGATTTCTAGCACAATTCTTATTCAGATTTGATGTGCTTTCAGTGGAGCTCAGCGACAATGTGAAGAAGTCAGTTTTTTGCTCTCCTACCTGCCGTATGGCATTTTTCGTTATATTTTAATTATGTTTATCTGAGAAATACTTTGTTGGACCCTATTTTTGTGCAAGTTTCTCTGTTCACTGTCAATCTCAATGTTGACCTTCCACTTTAACTGTTACGCAGCTTTTTTACTCACCACCAAGTCAAGCATTTTTGACAATCGTTTAGCTGGTGCTTAATTCATTTGTATGACGTGCCGTTTGCTGGGAAACATACGTTACACAACGCCATTACATAATGATTATACGAACGAACGAATTTACCGCGTTACAGTAATTTCTAAAATCAGAGCTTAAAGAAACCGATTGCCGGCTCAATCCCACCTGGCAAGGCAAACTGCCTTATTAAATATTACCCTAAAGGGTGATCCTAACTCTGAACCGGCACCCAGGCAAGCCTGAACCTAAGCATCAGCTTGAAACTGAGGCCTAAAGTTAGGGTGGTCGGCGGATGGGGGAATGGTCCGCGTACCGAAACCGAAGTGTCCAAATGTGCCCCGAAATTTGCAAACAAAATTTCGGGAAATTTAAACTACGGTCCCGGTGTGGGGTTCCGAATCCACAAACCGTTGTTCCGTACCAGGCTGGGGGTCCGAATTCGGTGGGGGTCCGGGGGTCCGAATCCATATTACCAAGCAAGCACAAAAAAGAAAGGCAATTCGGTTTCTTCTAGCCGTCTAACCGTTCTAACCGTTCTAGCCGTTCGCACCGGCAGGTAACGCTGTGGGCGCTGAATTTTGTGCAATTAGCAGAACGTTTTCAGGCTGTGATACTTCTTCAACATGCTTTGTGCTTTCACTTACATCTCTTTTGGCCAACTCCGAATCGCCATGCTGAAATACTATCCCAAGAACCGGCCGATTCACTTGTTGAAATCAATTAAATTTACGATTTCCCTTCAGATTGCAACGATTTCAGCTCTTCAAGCTGTGATGCTTCTTCAATGTGCTTTGTGCTTTTACTCACATTTCTTCTGGCCATCTCCGAATCGCCATAGCGAAATACTATCCCAAGAATCGGCTGCTTCGGCTGTGGAAATCACTGTAACTAATGGTTTCCCTTCTGATTGTAACGATTTCCACTCTTCAAGCTGTGATACTTCTTCAATGTGCTTTGTGCTTTTGCTCACATTTCTTCTGGCCATCTCCAAATCGCCATACCGAAATACTATCCCAAGATCGGCCGATTCGGCTGTGGAAATCACTGTAACTAATGGTTTCCCTTCTGATTGTAACGATTTCCACTCTTCAAGCTGTGATACTTCTTCAATGTGCTTTGTGCTTTTACTCACATTTCTTCTGGCCATCTCCGAATCGCCATACCAAATACTATCCCAAGATCGGCCGATTCGGCTGTGGAAATCACTGCAACTAACGATTTCCCTTCTGATTGTAACGATTTCCACTTTTCAAGCTGTGATACTTCTTCAATGTGCTTTGTGCTTTCACTCACATCTCTTCTGGCCAACTTCGAATCGCCATGCCGAAATATTATCCCGAGAATCGCCCAATTCACTTTGGAAATCAATGAAACTGTTGACTTTCCCTTCTGATTGCAACGATTTCAGCTCTTCAAGCTGTGATGTTTATTCAATGTGCTTTGTGCTTTCACTCACATCTCTTCTGGCCAACTCCGAATCGCCATGCTGAAATACTATCCCAAGAACCGGCCGATTCACTTGTTGAAATCAATTAAATTGACGATTTCCCTTCAGATTGCAACGATTTCAGCTCTTCAAGCTGTGATGCTTCTTCAATGTGCTTTGTGCTTTTACTCACATTTCTTCTGGCCATCTCCGAATCGCCATGCCGAAATACTATCCCAAGAATCGGCCAATTCGGCTGTGGAAATCACTGAAACTAACGATTTCCCTTCTGACTGTAACGATTTCTGAAAAATACAGGCCATAAGTATTGAAGGAATGGGCAATTTGAAGGAAAATCCTCAGTTTCGGCGATTTCCACAACCAAGTCACGTTTTGGTCATGAGTAGTTTACGCTATCCCGTGTGTCTCGGCGGCTCCGGCCTCTGTGAGAGCGGTTGTTTGTGGGTTCGAAACCGGTTGAAGCGACTGGGAGTATGTAGCTGACGCAAAACCCAACCCAGGCCGCCGAAAGCCAGTGATGGCTACTAGGTAAATGGGAACCGAACCGGCGCTGCCGTTGCACCGAATAGCAGCAAAGGGCAGGGTTGCCCAATTGAAAGGCTCTGAAAAGAGCGCGGTCTGTCCTGAGCTGTTCGAAAGGACGGTGGAACTAAAAACCAAAACGGAATAAACAAAACCGAATCGGCCGATTCTCTCCCAGATGGTGCTCGGTTTAGCGAATCGGAGCTGACATGTAAATGGTAAATGGTAAACGTCTAGTAGGTAAATAATGGGAAGGGAACCGAACCGGTGCTACCGTTGCACCTATTGGCAGGCCCCATTGAAGGGCTCTGAAAAGAGCGAGGCGTGTCCTGAGCTGTCCGAAAGGACAGTAGAACTCATAAACAAACAAACAAACAAACAACACAGTTTTAAAAGTCAACTATACAGTTAAGGCACTTACGACAAAAGATCACTACAAACAGCACTATTCGGCACTCACTTACTGCAAGTTGTACGCCACTATTCTGGCCGCCTGTGGGCACGCTGCGACAGTAATTTCCGATGTTTTCGATAAGACACATACGTACAGTAGTATATTAGAGGGTAAGGTCTGCTAAACGTAACAAAAATATAGATTTGGTACAAGAGAATGTGACTGGACAGGATCTTCAGGTGTATCGAAGACGCACCACAGCTGAAAGAGTTAAAATCGTTGCAATCAGAAGGAAAATCGTTAGTTTCATTGATTTTTCTACAACTGAATCGGCCGATTCTTGGGATAAGATTTTGGCATGGCGATTCGGTCGGAGTTGGCCAAAAGAGATGTGAGTGAAAGCCCAAAGCACATTGAAGAAGTATCACAGGTTGAAGAGTTGAAATCGTTGCAATCTGAGGGAAAATCCACAGTTTAATTGATTTCCACAACTGAATCTGCCGATTCTCTGAATAGTATTTCGGCATGGCAATTCGGAATTGGCCAGTAGAGATGTGAGTGAAAGCACGAAGCGCATTGACAGCTTGAAGAGCTGAAATCGTTGCAATCTGAAGGGAAATTGTCAATTTAATTGATTTCCACAAGTGAATCGGCCGATTCTTGGGATAGTATTTCGGCATGGCGATTCGGAATTGCCAGTAGAGATGTGAGTGAAAGCACAAAGCGCATTGACAGCTTGAAGAGCTGAAATCGTTGCAATCTGAAGGGAAATCGTCAATTTTATTGATTTCCACAAGTGAATCGGCCGATTCTTGGGATAGTATTTCGGCATGGCAATTCGGAATTGCCAGTAGAGATGTGAGTGAAAGTACAAAGCGCATTGACAGCTTGATGAGCTGAAATCGTTGCAATCTGAAGGGAAATCGTCAGTTTAATTGATTTCCACAAGTGAATCGGCCGATTCTTGGGATAGTATTTCGGCATGGCGATTCGGAGTTGGCCAAAAGAGATGTGAGTGAAAGCACAAAGCATATTGAAGAAGTATCACAGCCTGAAAACGTTGTGCCAATTGCACAAAATTCAGCGCCCACAGCATTACCTGCCGGTGCGAACGGCTAGAACGGTTAGACGGCTAGAAGAAACCGAATTGCCAGAAAGAAAAGATAGAATAGAAGAGACTTGGTGAAGAGAAGAACAGGAAACGGTTGTTGTTTAGCCTAAACAGGTACGGGCTTAACTGACAGGCCACACCAAGATTTTCGGGTTAGGTGTAGCGGCTTATAACTGACTTTTAGGGGTCCCTAATTAGGGCGTATATCTCAGGATCTAAGCAGAGCACATTAATGAAAATTCCAGCAATCTTTTAATAATTTATTTATCTTTCATTTAACTTTAACTTTAACTTTAACTTTATCAACACGAAGATAAGGTTGTTAAAAACAAACACAGTCCAACCAATCACTTGGCCGGACAGAAGGCGGTAGGCAGGGCCGATTGACCGGCTACTGGTAAAGGTAAGTTTGGTAGCCCGAAAGTCTAATGCGGCCGGGCAGCGGCCGAAGGGGCGGGCCCGCTGCACTGGTCACTGGCCGATCGATCGACTGGCCTGGCCGGCACACGGCCGCTGTTTAAGATGCATTTTGCGAGAAAGTCAGCTTTGAGGGGGCAAGCAGGGCCATCTCACGGATCTGGCTGATATTTATATCTATTAAAATAGAGCACAGTTTTCATTTCCAATGCAGATGACATCACAATCTACGCTACAGGCAAGGATCTACCGGCTTTGGAAAACGAGCTGACTAACTACCTGCGCACCGTGGCTGATTTTCTTCAGAGCCGCCACCTTCTGATATCCCACCAGAAGTCGTCTGTGACGCTTTTCACCCCTGACCCTCATCAGGCAGATTACCACCCAAACGTGCTGTTGGATCAAGCTCAACTTCCACTCTGCAAGACACCCAAGATCCTGGGGGTCACCTTTGACATCCTGTTTACCTTCAGCCAGCACATCACTAGTACCTGTGCCAAAACTGCCTCCCGCAACACCATTCTTAGGGCCCTGGCCGGTACTTCATGGGGTCAACAAAAAGAAACTCTGCTGACAACCTTCAAAGCCATCTGCAGACCTATCTTTAACTATGCAGCTCCAGTTTGGGCCCCGTACATTTCCAATTCTAACTTTGGGAAGCTGCAAGTACTACAGAACTCAGCACTGCGGACGATAACTGGGTGCCACCAGATGTCGGCCATGGCCCATCTGCACCATGAGACAAAAGTACTACCAGTCAAGATCCACAGCGATCTGTTAGCAGCCCAGTTCCTAGCAGTTGCCGCTAGCCCTGGCCACCCACTGGAAGAGCTGATGCGTCTGGCCCCTCGGCCTCGCCAAATGAAAGAAACGCTACCTTCCCGATATGCCGAAGTGGTAGACATTACGTTAGCCGGCGCCCTCTCCCTCAAGGAGCATCTAAAAAACATCCACTCTTACCATGTGGAGTTCGCGGCTGGATGGCTCGGCCCAAATCGGGTATTACAAGAAGAACCTCCGCCGATCCATGCCTCAGAGACTATACTATCACGGCGGACAAGGTGCACTCTTGCGCAGCTGAGGTCAGGGTTCAGTACCATGCTACGTTCATATCAACATCGGCTACACCCTGAAGCCGATCCAAACTGCCCGGACTGTGGGCAGCGACCTCATGATACGCCACACTTGTTTGGCTGCCGGGCCAAACCAACAACACTCTCAACAAGGGACCTATGGACACAGCCAGTGGTTGCAGCAGCTTTCCTGGGCGTGTGACCGACGGCGGCTAACAACAACAACAACAACGCACTTGTGTTTTGCGAATGCGAACGTTGTTTTAGGAGAGTTTCATTTTTAACAAGGATTTATAGATTGTTGCCATAGTTCTGTCTTCGAGGAGGAAAAAGATTTCCATCCAGCATGCGCCCACGATTGTACTTCCGACTCCCGCGAAACAGACTCTGTTGTTGTTGTTGTATCTACCCAGGAACAATTGATGGCTCCTTCCTCTAAGCTTGGAAATCAGGCGGCCGACCCATCTTCGACACTAGATTCAGCTCAGTTACAACTGATTTCCAGCGGGAATCCAGGAGGCAGGCGTGAAACCAGAGGCTTGAGTCCGAAGCCAACAAACACAGCAGCTAACAGGAACATGCTGCGTGCCCGGGAAAGGTGTTACCATTTGGGGACTAGCCAGGGTCGACCTGGGGCCGTATTTATAGTCCACTCTACATTGACCCCGAAGGGTATGCAGAGATGCCCCGGAGGCGGTAACATTGGACCCCGAAACAGACTCTCGTCTATTTCAACGATCTCGTTAGGTCCGCCCATCTGTGCGGCGTTGTCCAAGGCCGAGACGAAAAGTTCTCTGACGTAGTTGTTCCAGTCAATGACTGTCTCTTTCGAGAACTTGTACTGATTGTGGAACAGCTTCCGCGTTGTGTTGACAGACAACTGATTTGCATAGCCGAAAAGCAACATCAGCACCGCCCTAACCGGTAACTGAGACGTTGGACGACTTAAGTTAACCTCAGTCTGTTCAATTAGTAATTGACTCGGACTTAATTGACCTGGGCGGTGTACCATGTGCCAGCTCAACTCCTTGAGGCGCCGGCCACAACAGAGGCAGTGGCCGTGTGCCGGCCGGTCGATCGATCGGCCAGTGACCAGTGCAGAGGGCCCGCCCCTTCGGCCGCTGCCCGGCCAGCATTAGACTTTCGGGCTACCAAACTTACCTTTACCCCGGCTACTCACCCACCATAAGCGTGTTCAAGATAAACCAGTTACATAACGGCTCCGTAAATAATTACCCCACTCTAGAGAAAGCAAAGCTTGTTTAAAAGAACCAACAGTACGTTTAGTTACAACATGTTCAGGTAAGTCGTTCCAAATCGAAACAACACGGTTAGCAAAGTAATACTTACGTGCATCTGTACGCGAAAATTGAACATACAGCTTAAGGCAGTTACCTCGAGTACCTTGAACCCTAGCAAACTGAAAGAAACTGTCAAAAGGAACATCCACTTGACCATAAATAATCTTGTACACCATAACCAGATCTTTAATCAAACGATGTTCTTCAAGTGACTGCAATTTCAGAACCCTAAGTCTATCTACATAGCTTAGCGCCTCCATTCCGGGTAACCTACGGGTGAAGAGACGTTGCACACGCTCAATTAACTCTGTGTCCTTAATTAAATAAGGATTCCACACTTCTG
The DNA here is from genome assembly GCA_030248155.1 of Sabatieria punctata. NCBI lineage: Eukaryota > Metazoa > Nematoda > Chromadorea > Araeolaimida > Comesomatidae > Sabatieria > Sabatieria punctata. The sequence goes on from JASANB010005326.1 coordinate 72,859, forward strand.
TAGCATATTCAAGTTTAAAAAAGGATTCATTCAAATCCGTTGAGATTTGCCTTAACTGACTTTTAGGGGTCCCTCCATTACACCTATATTAATTAATCACTTTCTTGCTTAGGCTTAGGCTCAGGCTCAGGCTTAGGCTCAGGCTAAGGCTTAAGGAGTCAACTGAATGCGGTAGATAGAATTGAAAATTTTATTAGGGAACCCTAAGAGTCAGTTTTGCCACCGCTGTAGGAACTGCAAATCTCAACGGATTTGAATGAATCCTTTTTTAAATGAAAGGTCAGTAAATTCTTAAAAGATTGCTGAAATTTTCATTACTGTGCTCTGCTTAGATCCTGAGATATAGCTCTCATTAGGGACCCCTAAAAGTCAGTTTTGCCCGGGTGTGTTGGGAAGACCGCTCGTTGTGAATGTGAGTGAGGAGACTTGTGCAAAAACAATTGGTCTGATTTGATTGATTCAGATCGCTCATGATTCCTGGCCTTGAGAGCGTCTCTCTGGGAATCGTAGAGGTTCTAGAAGAGCAGTTTGGTGTGCGACAATTAACCCCTGTTCAGGTCAGTTCTTTCTTCAGACTTTATTATTACTACTAGGTTGGCACGAAATAGTTAGTGGTCAGGTGTAGCTGGGGGTAAATCAGGGAAGGTCAGAAATGAACTGTACATTACTAATTAATTTTAATTAGTTAACGGATCAGGTGTAGCTGGGGGAATCAGAAACCGATCCCAAACAGAAAATAATGCTTTTAATTATTATAATTAATTATAAATAAACAAATTTTATTGATAAATATCGATTATCGATTATTTTTTGGCAAAATTCCAAAATTTCAAAATCGTCCAAAATGGTCGTGTCATATATCACTTGAAAGCCCTTCGCCTGACGAGTCTAATGATCACTACATCAGCATAGGGGACGCCACCGGGGGAGGGTTGTTTTTCCAAATATAAAAGTACCGCTAGAGACGCAGTATAGGCACGTTCCGGAGGACCTGTTTTCCAAAATATATAAATACCCTTAGAGGGACGCATCAGTATAGGCACGCTCCGGAGGGCCTGTTTTCCAAATATAAAAATACCCCTAGAGGACGCATCAGTATAGGCACGCTCCGGAGGGCCTGTTTTCCAAATATGAAAATACCCCTAGGGGGACGCATCAGTATAAGGCACGCTTGAGTTGTATAGTCATAAGGAAGTTATAGTCGATTTATGACCTTCCCTGATTGCCCCAGCTACAACTAACCCCTCTGCGATTCATACATAGGCTGGAAAAATCCGGAGATGTGCGCTGGGCGTCCCGTTTGGAGGGGGAACTACCAACTTGCGCACAACCGATTTGCGCACAGGGATCGCGGGCACACCAACTTGCGCACAACCGATTTGCGCACAACCGATTAGCGCACAACCGGTTTGCGCACAACCGATTAGCGCACAACCGAATTGCGCACAAAACAACCGATTTGCGCACAAAGTAATAGTTGTGTTGTTGTGTGTTGAATGTAGTGTACATACGTTGTAAGGCTATGGTATTGCAGGCTTAATCGTACAGGCATGCTTGTGTAAGCGTTATATGTAAATTAAATTTGGTTCGGTCAGCCAAACTGGCATGCATGTAGTTCAGTTTAACATTTGTTCTCTCTTTCTCTCTGATAGCCACTGCAGCGCAGTGTTTTATTGGGTTTTATGGCTGAGGTATTTAGCACCACCAAAGGCAAGCCGGCACTTGCCTATAATGGCTTTCGGTACCGATTATTCCGAGAATCAGTCCCCCAGGTAAACCTATTAGTTATATTTGACCTTAGTTTAAATAACTGTACCTAGTTTAAGGAGAACAAAACGTGGAGATGTTGTGTTAAAGCGTGCAAAGGGTTGTTGAAAACAGAGCCGAGCGTTACCAATTGGGTTTGATCGAGCGCATGGGGTTTCTAAGAGGAATAGGGCACTACTTCGCACAGCCAAAGCGCAATCAGTTATAAAATTTATGTATTATAAATCACTCTGTTATAAATGTAACTGTTATGTAAAATTACTGTTGGTGTCTATGACTATATTGTGCTGCAAAAAAGTAAAAGCGTTTAAGTAAAAAAAATTGTGCGCAAATCGGTTGTTTTGTGCGCAATTCGGTTGTGCGCTAATCGGTTGTGCGCAAATCGGTTGTGCGCAAATCGGTTGTGCGCAAATCGGTTGTGCGCAAGTTGGTTTGCCCGCGATCCGTGTGCGCAAATCGGTTGTGCGCAAGTTGGATAGTCCCGTTTGGAGGTCGTCTTGGGGTTCCAAAAAGGCAAAAACCAAATTTGGGCTCTGACCCCTGGGCCGGCGCCAGACCCCCAAACCCCCTCCCCATTGGCGGATGTCCTGTTACATGTATGAATAAACTAGAGTAGATGGACTTAATTTGGGTCGGTCTCCGGATAATAATCCAAAAACCTTAAAAATAGTTAAAATCGATCCGAATTTTTTAGAACTATGCAGTGGGACGTTTTCTAATTTTCAAAGTTTGTCAGACTACCAGCAGAAAAAAATTAGCTAAAAATCGATTTCTCCAAAACTAGGCTAACTAACCTTGGCGTTTGAGCCTGTGGCAGTTGTCTAAATTCAAGCTCTTTCATTTCATCACTTGGAGATCCTGAGGCCTTATTCAGAATGTTAAGTAGTAGAGAGTGAAAAAGGAAAAAGTAGATTTTCCGCCCCGAATTAAGTTCACCTACTCTTAAAGACATACTCGTGTAGACAAAGGTCGCCAGGCGACTTTTCTGTGGAAAAACTGTCGCTCCGTGTAGATAAAAATTTTCTGCCCAACAGACATTTTTTGCGAGCTTCGAAATTTTCCGCCGGTTGAGCGCTCTCCTGCATTGGTCGTTTCGCAGTAAAACAATATCATTTACACATTCCTGCCATTGAAAATTCAACACAAAAAAGGCCGAGGACAAAAAACAGTTCAATTTTCTTAACTACATTTTTGTAGATTTTTGTCGCCGGCAGAAAGATCTCGCGCGGCGTTTGGGCGCATTTCATACTTTAATAAACGAGTTTTTCTACAGAAAAGTCGCCAGGCTATCTTTTTCTAGAAAGGCATGAATGCACCTTAATTTCTTTCTGATTTACGCGCAACACCCTCTTGTCCTTATGAAAAGGTGGCCATTAACACAGTTAAACTGACTCTTAATGCCTGGCAGTTCATTTGAATTGTTACCTGCGGCATCTATTTTGTTGAATTCTTTGGTTCTTTGTTGGTTTATCTTGCCCGTTTTGTAGCTGTAATGGGTGGTCCAGATTAGGCTGGAACAGGAACGTAGTCGTCGAGAACACAATAGTTAACTTATTGAACAGCCTCAGTTTTCGAAATTTGAATTTAGCAAGGTCTCGGTATATTTACCGAAATAATATCCAATCCATCCACCCTACGCAGTGACCTGCATCAAAGTTTTTGTGACTTTTCTGTAGAAACGGCGCTTTGAAAGGCGTTGTTGACAGTTTTCCTGTCAGTTAGGTTTAACGCTGGCCGCTCTTGCAACTGCCAGGACTGACGGGTTGATCTGGTGTGCTTCGCTTTTCCTAAAATCCGTTTTGTTGTCTTTTTTGTTCTTTTTTTCTAGTGCGTCTTATTTGAGCTGCTACGGTTTGCTATAAACAGTCAGTATATGATTATAGGCGTGATCTGAAAGCTAGAAACAGTTGGAAGCTTTCACCAAAAATGGTTAGGAACGAGCGTCCGAAGTGGGGCGACTATTACTGGGGACGTAAGAAAGGCAGTTGGGGTGTGGAACTGGTGCACCAGGTCAACCAGGCCATTCCTTCCTTCACTGAACTCTTTGACGAAGACACCTTCTACGTCTTCTTCTGTGTGCTCGTGGTCGCTAGCTTCTTTCTGGCATTTTTCTTGTCTCGAGCGCTGCGTGTGCGCATCCACGAACACCAACTGTAATATCCTGCTCAATTGTATGTAAGTTCCTATCTACAGCTATAACCATACATGTAACAGGTCATCCGTCACAGGGACGAGAGAGGGTTGGGGTGCTGGCGCCGGCCGGGTGGTCTGAACCCAAATTCCAGGAAGGCGATTGGTCACTAAAAACGCTAAAAAATCGCAATTTTCGGCTAGAAATCATCAAAAATTGCCTCCACGGATTCCTTTAAAAACATCAATTAGTTTAGTAATACTCCACTTGGTTTATACGCCGTAGTTAGCTGCAGCAAGCATTCTTGCGGAAAGGCGAGCTCTGGCGCTCGTGCGTTAATTAGGGTTAATTGCTGCTTCTAAATGTTTTATTTCGCAGATCTGTGTAGCCATAGATGGCTGAGACCGGGGTACAATTTTCAATTCCTGAGGGGGTAGGAGCGGCTGAGGAGTTGGTAAGCCAACCCACCTAGTACATGTATGGAAGGCTCTGCAGCCATGTACTGCTACGGCTCCTCAAAAGCATAGCCGTACATGGCTACATGGGAGGGCCTCCCCTACTTTTGGTCATAAGAAGCTACAGAGCCATTTATAGCTACTCCTTGACTCAAACTTAATTTCGAATTTGCCGAGTAGCAAATTTTAAAATTCAGTTCTTTGGCACTGTAGCCTTCTATGACTATACAGATGTAGCCAGTTTAGCCATAAAAGGCTAAAGAGCCATAGATGGCTACACGTTTCATATTGACGTTAAGGGCCTGATTGTTTTAACTACTGTGCGTAGTTGCAGAGTCAAGTGATTCCGCAGCTGCTTTCCTTCAAAGACGTCATTGTACAGTCTCCTACCGGTAGCGGCAAAACATTTGCTTTCTTAGTGCCTGTGTTTGAGTTGTTGCTGCGCGTCAGTAGAGCGTGGAAAAAGTGGCAGGTCAGTTGTCCAGATGGAGGTTGGATGCGGGTTCAAGATTCAGATGTTTAGGTTGGCGCCGTAATCGTTGTTCCGACTCGTGAACTCGCTAGTCAAGTGTTGCGTGTGGCAGAATGCTTTACTCCCGTGTCTGGTCTTTCGTGCATTTCCTTTGTTGGTGGCACTAAAATTGATTCTTGTATTGCCCTATTTCGAAAGAATGGGTAAGTGCTGTCAGTTTTAGTTGTTCATCCTTCAAATAGATTATGATTTAGTGCTAACATAATCGTAGCCACACCCGGACGTCTCAGTCAACTACTCGACTTGCAGAACGATGAGCTGAATTTGAGTGCTCACTTGAAAACACTGGAGGTTGTCGTTTTCGATGAGGCAGACAGATTGCTGGATATGGGTTTTGCATTGACGTACGTGTTCTGGATGAAATTCTGTCTTTTCCTATTGTTGCAAAAGCCAGAGCCAACTTGGCGACATTGAAAACACGACTTATTTTCCAACGTAATGTTTCCCAGTTGTTTCAGCATTTCTTCAATTCTTTCCCATCTGCCAAAGCAGCGGCGCACCGGGTTGTTTTCTGCAACTCAAGTAAAGGAGTGGGAGGATTTATTGAAGTGTGGCCTTCGAAACCCCCTTACAATAACAGTGCACGAAGCTAGCTGTGCCGAGTCTCTAACTGTCACGCCTTCGGCTCTGCATAATTTTTATTCGGTAAAGATAATGGGCACGGTGAGCCGTAAGCTACAAGCGATTGTTTCAGATAGTTTCACCGAGTTCTAAGCTGAGTGCGCTGTTGCAGTTTATTCGAAAGCGTTCTACAGAGAAGTTTCTGGTCTTTGTCAGTACCTGTGCTTGTGTCGATTATTTTCACTCGGTCGTTGCCAACCAACTGAGAACTCGTACGGTGCTGTCGTTGCACGGCAAAAAGAAACTGAAGCGCCACAAGATGTTCGCCAAATTCCAACAGACTAAAGCAGCGGTTATGCTGAGCACCGACCTACTGGCACGAGGAATCGACGTGCCCGATATTGACTGGGTTGTACAGTTCGACCCACCGAGACAGTGCAGGTATGCAACTTTTAAAGGTTCCGTTTGTGCTAAAGCGTGCCGTAACTTTTACAGCTGGTTTGTGCACCGTTCTGGCAGAGCAGGCCGTTGTGGACGCGTCGGAAATTCGCTGCTACTTCTGTGTCCTAGCGAAAGCAGCTATGTTGACTTTGTGATGCGTCATGAAAGCATTGAATTAGAAGAAATGGGCTTAGCGTACTCGGAGCCGAAAGCGGAAAAACTGCGCTTGAAAATTATCGAATTAGCCAAACAGGACAGGTACGATAAATCAATCGGAACGTAGAAAACTGCGGCTCATGTTCCTGAACCGTACAGATTTCTGTAAGAATGTGTTGCTTTCATAAGGCATCTAAATTTTTACGCCTCTTCAAAATAGTGACTGAATTGCACGTTACGTTGTAGACTTTGTCTAAAAACTAAGCCTAAGCGAAAAGCTCGTTTCCCTGTATGGCATTTATAACTTAGCATGGTAATAGGATTGGCAACCGTTAAACCGGCGCACCCTTTGTTACACTGCATAAATTTGATTAGCTATAGAATGATTTACAGTTTTAGTAAACGACCGACTTAGTAAATTTTTTAGTAAATCAAACAATCATCGTGCGCCGGCGAATTTGACCTAAATATTCTTGCAAATTCAAAACATTTCAGAGCTTTTCTGGAGAAGGGAACACGTGCATTCGTATCTTTCATACAAGCATACTCGAAACACGACTGTCATTTGGTTTGCAGTTTAAAAGGTATTGTAATGGCTTTAAAAGAAAGCCTAGCCTGCATACGAAGTATCGTACTGCTTTTGCTTATCACATATACTGTAGAATTGGACGTAATCAACGTTGCTCACTGCTACGGGTTGGTGCGTTTGCCCAGGATGCCGGAGCTGCGAGGTCGCGATTTGAGCAGATTCAGAAAATGCTGCATCAACACTTCGCAAATCAAGTACCAGGACAAGGCACGCGAACAAGCCCGACAATCTAAGCTGGAAAAAAGACAACGGCAACAAGTGACAGCTACTACAAAGAGCGTAACCAAGAAACAGAGCCGAAAACGAAAAAGCGCCGTGCTTGACGATGAAGACATGGAGGACTTGGCCAGTGACACTGCCTTGATGAAGAAGCTGAGAAAAGGAAAGATTAGCAAGGAACAGTTCGACCGAAAGTTTCTGCAGTTCTGATCGTTGGGTGGAGGGCTTTCTTTTTATTCAGATTAGTAGCACCGTCTAAACAACAGTTAATGCATAAAATAAATTAGCCACCAGAATTTGGCCTAATACGTGATTAAGGCGACGTTGGCTGTGAGCCACCAGAGTATTGGAACCGCTAATGATTGGTTGTTTTGTTATCGCTGTCAATAAGACTGCTTGGTGCAAACATGAAAATCGGTGAAAAGCTAAGAAACGGGCTTCTACTAGTCGCCAGCCGGCAATTTGTGCTTGGCCCAGGCGTGGAAACATTTGGTAAAACGACGAGATTCTCTGCCCTTCAATGTCACCATCAGTTTGCGCGGTCGCTGAGGCTGTTTGAGTCGTAAGTGCTGGACGTAGACCTAAAAGAATCAGCTTGAACCGTTGCCAGCAGTCTGCACTTGCACCTGTGCAGCTTTGTAGGCCAGTTTAACTTCTACTTCACTTGCTTTCGAACCCACCCATAAGAACACTTGGTCACCGTTGTCCAAAATCATGATATCATCGTCATCCAGATCATCCTAAAACTGCACGAGATAAACAACAGCAGGCATTGATACCATGGTAGTGGTAGCTGTACCATGTTTGGAACCACTAACTATGGTATGTAATTCTAACGCAGTGGTTCTCTATGGTGCCGGTACCACTAGAGGTACAACAACGGTACCCCAAAAACATCAGTAGCATGACAGTTGAACGAATTCTGTATAGTTGCTACATGTTGACTACCTGTAGTACGGAATGCAAAAAAGCGACGTTGTAAATTCGCCTATTCAGTTGACAGGAACGAAGCGAACTACTAGTAAACATACGCACCTGACAGAAATCTATAGTTTTCTCTGACACAGAAAAGTATCCCTTCTCGTTGGTACATCGAAACAGCCGTGAGTACAACATGAAATCTGCGCTGTGTTCATATTCTTTTCTCACTCCGCCCAAACCATCAACGAACTCCTGCAATTGATTTCCTTCGCAAAGGGCATCATTCAAATTATTTCCCACCACTCATACAACTAACAGGGGCTGGCCTCAGCTAACTATGACCTCACGCCCCGGACCGAACGAAATCGCACCAATTTTAGACGCCACCAACATTCTGCGCAAAGCGGAAGATTTTTTACCATTTCGTAGAATTGTAAACAATTTTTGAAGGCCAATTCTATTGCTTTTTTCATTTTTATTTCCAATCTTTTGTCAAATTCCGTACTTTTGAATAATATAAAAAAATTTTGAAATCGCCCAAAAAACTTTATAAGAGGGTTTATCTTTTAAAAAGCCTAACAACACTAGATTATTGAGCGATTTACTACAACTACTGCCTCCCTTTGGGTGGATGACCTGATTCTGATAGATCTATGATACCAAGGCACACGGACCTCCACTTCAGATCCTTCTTCCAGCGTTTGCACGGGAAAGTGGTCCTTGTTAAGCAGCTGTTTAGCAATAACTTCGGCCACCTCTCGGTCCCCTTGGGCGCTGTTGCATCCATTCCAGACAAAGATTTTGCCGCGGTTGCCTTCATCGTCGGGCATGCGAAAAGGGACTCGTAGAACAAAGCTGAAGCCGGAGTTCAGCTGATCGAACTTGGCGTCGACTTGAATTGTGCGAGTGCATATGGCACTGCCATTAGACCGGACGTGAAACAGTTCTGGCCAGCAACCTAAACAAAAATCAAGTTATACTTGAAAACCGGTCATCGGGCGGACAGTGAATGCGCGGTCTGGGTCACTGCTCGAAATCGGAATTTCGAACCAAGAATAACTTAAGAGCGCAAAAAATTAACAAATCTAAGTGACTGAAACTGTAGAATGGGACAACAGATTGGTGCATAAATGGATTTACAGCAAAACTATAGGTGTGCTGAAATAACCGGCTCGGTACATACATGTAGTTTTGGTTTTTTTAAGGGGGGTTAGTTCCTAAGGCCCAATTTTCGGGAAACACCGGATTCTGGGGGTTTCTGGAACCCTGAAACCATATTTTGGGTTGAAAAGTATAAAACTTCAGGGCACCCAAATACAAAGTGACCACCAAGACAGTTTTCAATCCCAAATCAGGGTTTCCAAAACCCTAAATAGGGTTCGGGAACTCTAATTTGGGTTTCAGAAGCCCTAAATAGCGTCTTGTAACCCTAAGTTGAGTTCCTGAAATCTAAAGTTAGGGTGTCAGAGGACCTAAAGACGGTTCTGGAACCGTAATTAGGGTTTCAAAATCTCTAAACAGGGTTTCACAAATGCATTTTAGCTCTATTTTATCGGACCAAATTCGGACTCTATTTTTGTACGTTTTAAAGCAAGAATAGGATTTTTTGCATGTTTTTTAAATGCAAAAATAGGGTTTTATGGGGCATTTGTGCAGTTCAGGCAGGGTTTTTAGCATATTTTTAGGCCCCAAAACCCTGTTTTGAGCTCAAAAATGGTCGCTGAACCCAGCTTTGGTCACCAAAACAGGTCCCTGAACCACCTTTGGACATAGTGCTGAAAGCCTATTTTGGACCTGAAAACCAGCTACATGTAGGGCTCGTAGCAGGGCTAGATAGCTTACGCACCGACGCCAGGAAGACTGCTCAAATTGCGACGGCCTCGTTTAATGACGAACTGTTTCTTGAAATGGGAGAGAAACTTCTGGTTTTCCTGCTGCTGATACATGCGCACCACCTCCAGTTTATCTTTGAACAGCGCTTCAAACTTTTTCTGCAGACTGAACGTGAACGTCAGCCAGCCCATGTTGCTGGCGTCACGTCCTTGCCAAAAGTAAACGACACACTGGAAATCGTCCTGTCGATCTTGCTCCTCCTCAACCATCTACGTTAACGCTGCAGACGCGAATCAATTGTACCTTAGGGCCGACATCGTCTTCTTCGGCTTCCTCCTCCTCGTCATCTGGAGGCGCCCAGTAGCGGCACAGGAACACGTAGCAGTCCATTGTGAAGAAAATACCGAACTCCTGCTCCGGCAGCTTCACGAACTTTTTGCCCTCCAGAACGAATGGCTCCATCAGCTCCAAATCGTAGTTACACTCTTCCATCAGTTGCTCGGCGTCACTGTCACCCATTATCTACAATCAAGCTGTCACCTAACTATACTATAGCACAGCTATCAACCACATCAAAATGAATAGGTAGTCTTGACAAAACTATTTACATAAACCCCTTCAACAGCTCATTCACGTCTTATACAAGTTAAGTGATCCTCAAAGAACTTTAATTCCAGCGCAACTGGTACCAAACTGGCAGATTTGTTCTGACGACAATATGAAACGAGGGATTGTCTTGCACTGAAATCACGGCTTAATGGCCTTTTGTGTACAGTTGGTAGGGTCAAAAACTTAAAAACACCTTTTTTGAAGGCTAAAAATGTTTTTTAAACTGCATATTGGGTCAAAAGTCGGAAAATTCACTTTATAAACAAACATTTTTTAGAAAATTCTTTCACAGCAGCCAACACTGTATCTAGCAACCAGCATAATACTTGTTTTTTTACAAAACCTAACAGGGACTGTTTAAGAAATCCTTTCTTAAGATTAACCTAGAAGTACCTGTCCCTGTAATGTAAAGGTAATTTTCAGTAAGTTGTAAGCAGTGTTTAGGCAGATGTAGGCGTTTTCAAACTCGTTTGTTAACTGACATGAGGTGCAATTGGAGTTGTTGTAAGTACCTGGATGCACGCTCGACATTTTTTGCTCTGTTTTCAATTTTTTATATTTAAAAAAAGCAATTTTTTGGGCATTTGGGTAAACAACTGTGCTATTGTTGTAGTTTTGGTGAACAATATTATTAACCTACAGCCGTTTCCAGTACGACCGGCCTAATTTCTTCATAAAGTCCAGAAAGCAGTACCTGTTGCCGCTGCAGAAATAGGGCAGCTAGATCGGTGCGCATTTTATCGCGTTCCATGATGACTTTGAGATCGGCGCCTCTGCGCAGTACAGAGTCGGCGGTTCTGGTAAAATCGACAGCAATTACGTCATCCCAACCGATAAACTTGGACTTGAAGACCATCGTTTCCGTTCCTTCACAGACGAGATTGACGGTAGAGTGGTCAGGCCGACACAGCATGCCGTGCAGTTCGCTGGCTACTTTCTGTCCGGCCGCTCTGACCAGGCGCGTGGACTTGCGGCCGATCCACAAGAAAAGGTCGGTGTCACAGTCGAGTATGTAGACGCACTTGGTCTGCAGCAGAGCCTGCTTTAGCTCTCCTGGCTTGAACTCCACTTGCGGCAGCTCCAAGTAGCCCATGCCCAGACACACGCTGTAGAGTCTGGGACGCAGCGCTTCCAGATCCGACGGCACGTGCTCCACTATCGGGTCGTCCGGCTTGGCGTCGTACCCGAGCTCTTGCCACCACTCTTCCGGCTCACTACCTGCACAGCAGCACCAACCAATTATTCAACAGGGATCAAAAAGCAATACCAGGTCATCGCGTTTTGGGAATTATTACAGAGTTTTAGTACGGTTAGGCACTTAACGTGGCATGTTCCCGTTTCCTCCTTTCCCATTTCCTCCTTTCCCGTTTCCTCCGTTCCCGTTTCCTCCTTTAGGAGTCCCGTTTCCTCCTTTTTCAGTTTTTTTACGTTTTAACAAAATTTAGACTGCTTTAAGGTTTTCTATGACGTTAGAACAGCGCCAGGCTTTGCTTCTAACTAGCACACATATGAACGACGTACAGACACAAACACACATTAATAAATCAACAAAAGTCTCGTATAATTTTGTAGATGGGACTAAGGCTAAGGACAGAGAATAAGAATAAAAAAATCGACTTGAGAATAACCCAACAGCAGCGATTTGAGGTGCTGCAACGCCACCGGATGCGATTCAGTTCCGGGTTTCCTTCGATCTTAAAGTATCGGTAGCCTCGATAATAGACGGCACTTTTGCCATGCTTTGTTTGATAAGAAATTAATTGCTCCATAATCGCCTGACACGTTTATGTTGGCGACAGACACAACTCGACAGACAGTCTTACAGACAGGGCTAGAGGAGGGCAACCAGAGGGGAGGTACACGCACCACACTGACACTGCCCACTTCTTTACATTTCTTTTGTTCTTTATAATTACATTTTGTAATTGCCGATCTAATCGCCGTTTGTTGGGCACCCTTTGTGGGAACCCATTGTTGGGCCGCCGGCCGGCCTCGCTAGGTCCGGAAACAACATGGAAAGCACATATTAAAGCAGTCTTATAATATTGCAATACTAGCAGAGCAGTACAGCCTGGCGCTATTCTAACACCATAGAAAACCTTAAAGCAGTCTGAATTTTGTTAAAACGCAAAAAAAACTGAAAAAGGAGGAAACGGGATTCTTAAAGGAGGAAACGGGAAAAGAGGAAACGGGAAAGGAGGAAACGGGAAAAGAGGAAACGGGAAAGGAGGAAACGGGCACAAACCCTTAACGACGGCAACGCCACTGCCCGATCTGGACCAACAATACCATATGGTGCCCCTAATATGGCGTTAAGTGCTTGTCTGTAATAATTGGCATTAACTACCAACAGAATGACCAAAATCAGCATGATTTAAAGCAGTTTTATAATCTGAAACGAGTGGGCACACTGGAGCCACATCGGATCGACGATTATGCTAACTTGTTGTTGTTGGCGACAAGTCAATAATCAAATCATGTCCTAAACTCAGGGTATCTGCCGCTTTAGCCATCCAAAATCGAGTGGGGTTTTTACCAAAATTTGTTTTTCCCAAAAAAAGGTTGCCAAAAATTTTCGGCGGGGGGGGGTAGTGTCTACCGCCTGAGGGTCGGGGCACGGCCGGCGAGGGGGGTAACCCCCTCACCCCGGCCCATGTATAGTTATTTTGTAACTACAAAAGAAAAACTGCTTTGTACCGCGGTTTATACTCCCACTAATGAGTAGTGCCACTCAATAAATACCGTTGGTCACGATTCTGAATGCAGATTTCTCCTGATCCAGAGTGAATCTGGCTAAAAGCTTTACGCAAAATCTTTTTTTCGAACACGAGAGGCCAAAACAATCTCTCCCCTCCCGCTAAACAACACACTTTGCGCTCATTTTGTTTGGCCAACTCATGCCTAACTTCTGTTAAAACATTAGCTTGGCAGGGCCTTTGCACAAAAAGTTATAAAAATTTTTCGAAAAAAAAACGGAGTGGCATTTTGCGACAATTTCGTAGCTTTCGGTGAATATTTCGCTAACCAGCTATCGCTATCCAGCGACCTGGAAACGGGAGTACCAGAATATGAAAGGTCATTGGAACAGCTACAAACACATGCGAGTCGGGATCATAGCTTAAGAAACGAATGAAGGGTGATCGTTTGAATGGAGACTGTCAGACACGTGAAAATGACGCCAAAAATCCCCTGCCGACCCAACTTTGAGGGTGTGTAGCTCCGGTTCCAGGGGGTTGCTGGTGGCACTGTTGGTCTTCGATTGAGCTATATTTTAACATTTGTGATGAGCCAGATCTGTGAGATGACCCTACTTGCCGTCTCTAAGCTGACTTTTTCGCAAAATGCATGTTAATAGTTTTAAGACGTCTGATTGGGCCACTGCTCAACTAGGGCGAGATTTTGAAAAATTAGCCTTCAAAAACGCTATGATTTTGACGGAATTACATGCACCTTCATTGCTGCTTCTACAACCTACTAAATGCATGTTTTTATGGAGTGGCGCCCATAATTTCCCCTGTCAAGACCAATAATTCCCTGACCTTCCCCTGACAAAATTTAATAAATTTCAAACCCCTGCCATGCCATGACGGACAGGAACCCTGTAAACTTGTCGAATGAGTGAGACTGTGTCGCATTACAGAAAAATAAGCAGACCTTGAGCGGCGACTTCAATCTCTGCTTGGCCTTTGCGCTCGTTCTTGTTGATTTTCTCGGCGAACAGCCTCGTTTTAGACCGGAGGACGCCCTTGCACTTCTTCCCGCACCAAACATAGAAGCTGAGACCTTTGTCCAAGAGAAAAACGAATCGAGGGTCCAGAGACTCTGCCGATACGGCCACTGGTTCCACGTGAATCTGAGAGCCACTCCATGTGACCCGATAAAGCCTTGTTGGGTATTGCACCTGCAACCACCTTTGACTTAGACGGACGGACACAGACAAGGAGGGACAGGACAGACAGATAAATTAACCTGTTCAACAGTGTAAAATCCACTGGCCGTCCGACCACCCTCAATGTAGACAATTTCTTCGCCAAACAGTTCCAAGAACTCGTCGGACTCCTCGTTCATTTCCTCACGAATGCAGCGAGTAGTGGCGCCCAGATAATTACGCAAGTTGACTGCATGGATGGCAGCACATGCCTTTTTGTCCAGTGAAGTTTTCTCACCAATCCAATAATAAATCTGCCACTCAAAGCCGCCGTTCTCCTCCTGAATGGTCTGCAAGATGATATAGCAGTCGCCCTCGTAAAAGTTGCCATGGAACGCCTCGTCCAACATGTTCGGCAACAAATTTTCGATTTCCCACACCGCAACGCCGGCACTCTGACCGACGTTTTGGTCGAAGATTTCGCTGTAGTCAACGGCCGGTTTCTGCTTGCTCAGACTCTGGTCCCAGCGACGCGGCCGCACACTCTGCTCCTCCAGCATCGCCTCCTCTGCTCTCGTGCGCTCCTTCGCCACTTCCGCCATACCCTGCAGCACGCACACTACTCTAATGCCAATACCGCACCATACCCCAGTTACGACTTTCATATAAAAATAAGCTTTTACTTTTAACAGTCAGGCACTTAACGCCGTTTATAGTACCGACACCATAATAGGGTACCCCACACTCGATCAGACTCGTGCTCCATTTCGTGACCCCCGTGATTCGTCATCTCGGACGTTGCCCTTCTTTCACTGCCAGCCATGCTGCTGGGTGCCGTTCACCAGGAGGGCGGCCGGCGTGTTGATGCCATGATGCTGACAGCTCCCGACGACCGCCGGTGCCCCCATATACCAGAGGGCTACCGGCATAGTTGGTCTCTGAGACAGCTTCTGACATCGTAGATCTTCTTCTCCAACTAGGCATGCTTTGGAGCGGCTTCGGCGCAACGGCAGATCCAGTCGGTTCCCATTTTACCTACTCGCTGTCACCAGCTTTCGGTGGCCTGGGTGGAGCTTTGCGCCGACGACCAACTCTTTGCGGCAAGAAACTTGACGCGCCGAGAGGATGAGCGCACGACGTCGTGCACAGTGGCTATGCGGCCTAAACCACTACACCAACTGTGCCGGGCGGCGCTACCCCCGTCGAAAATTTAGGCGATGTTTTTTAGCAAAAACAGAAAATTTCGTTAAAACACCCCCTCGACGGCACATACCCCAATTTTGGCGACCTCTTTTTGGGAAAGCGATTTTATAATCTCCACCCCCCGCCGAAAACTATATACCCCTCCAAATTTTTCCGGTCCATACATGGGTGTAAAAGCTAAATTTTATATGAAAGTCGAAACTGGGGTTCCGGAAATCGAGACATCGAAGTGGGGAAAGTGGGAACTGTGGTCATGACAAGTATACAATAATTACAGTGTTCTAAGCGGTGGCAGATACGGTTACCGCAAAAAGTGTTGGTAGCCGGGCAGCACTAGGGTGATTTGGAAGGAGATGCACCGTACCTGTAGAATGCGTTTCTGGTCGCTGTCAGCCTCAGCGGCATGGCCGCGCCGACGACGCAGAAACTGTATCTTGCGTGCCACCGGATCTTTAGGAGCCGTCGGCGCCACAGACGGACTAGAGCTGACGCTGCTGGACGGGCTCTGACCGGCCAATTTCATCTGATTTTCCAGAGAAAAGTCAATGTTGTAGAAAGCCATTCGGCGCTTTATCTCACTGGGCTTCGGCGGCATAACCAAGTCAGGGTTGTTGCGAACGTCCAACTCAGCCAAGTCGCCGAGCAAATGCACAGAATCGGGAATTGTCACCAGACAGTTGTTGTTGAGTTTCAGTCTCCGCAGCTTGACGCACCGACACAGACCTTCCGGTACCAGCTCCAGTCTATTGTATGCCGCTTGGAACACCTCCAAGTGGATCAGCTTGCCTATGCCTGTCGGAATACCTAAACCAACCAATCAACCATGTTGTGGAAAGAAAGACAGAGAAGAACCTTGAAAATCGAGCAAATTGTTGTTAGCAAGCAGTTTCTTCAGCTTCGTCATTCTGGTCACCGCGTCGGGCAGAGCGCTCAGTTGGTTCCGCGAGAGGTTGAGCACTTCCAGAGTCTCCCAGTAAGTGTCTGCGAAGGCAGTCAACCGCTCCAACTTGTTGTCGCTGAGATTCAGTTTGCGCAGTTTCTTCAGCTTGAACAAGGCGTCCGGCACTTCCGACAGTTCGTTCATAGAGAAGTCTACGTCTTCCAGGTTAACCAGGTTGTCCAAGGTGGGGGGCATGTTGCCGCTGTTCCTGTAGGTATTGCGCATGTGTAAGACACGCAGATTGGTCATGCTGGGCAGTTGCTTGAGTTGGAAGTGCTGCAGAGGATTGTCGCTGAGCCGCAAAGTCTGTAGTTCGGTCAGTCGACGAATTTGGGGCGGTAGAACCGCCAAACGGTTGCAACTAACGTCCAAGTGCAACAGATCGGTCATATTCATAAACAACTGAAACAGTCAGTCCTCACTCACAAACCAAACCTACTATTAACCTGCTGTTAAAATAGAAAATTGAATGCTTTGTGACGTATTTGGTTGGAGTGGGTTCCCGTACTTTCAGTTAAAAAATCGGCAAAAATTGTAAATAAAACAAACATTCTGCAACCAAACGGAATTGCAGAAGTTATCAGTGTAAATTTTTTAATCTTTACGCAGTGAGCGCTATATCAGGACTCTACCGATGTCGTGAAAATCGCAACTAGTACTGCTGATATCGTTGAGCAGCATAAAATTATCTACAGATTAAGAGAGCAGAACAGTACCTGATTGGGTATGGACTCAATAAGATTATTGCTTAAGTTGAGAACAATAGCACCGGTAGCCTTGTCTAGATTGGGAGGAACCTCTCGTAGAGAATTGTGACTGAAGTCGATTACGGTAAGATCTGCCATGTTGAAAATGTCAGTCGGAATGCCGGAAGTTTTAATCTAAGAGACCGAACTTGTGTGCGCATCGATCATGTCACCGATTGCATAAAATACCTGATTGCGCCGCACAATCACAGAACGAAGACAAGGCAGATCGGACAACTCGCCGTGCACACTGGTTAGGCCATTCCGATTCATTTGCAGGTGCTCGAGATTCTTTAGACGAGACAGCTCTTCGGGCACCTGGAAGCAGACAAATTAATCAAAATTCTAACTTAAGTGGGTTTTTGCGAAGGTCAGCTTAGGTGCTGAAGAGACGTGGCAAGTAGGGTCATCTCACGGATCTGGCTAATATTAAAATATGTTAAAATAGAGCTCAATCATACATGGGCCGGAAAAATCCGGAGGGGGTCTGGAGATTTCGGGGGGTCCCTCGGCTCAGCGAGGGGGGTATGGCCGGCCGAGGGGGTGGTATTGGCCAGCGAGGGGAGGAGGTAAACCTCCCCTTACCCCCGCGGCCCATGTATGAGCTCAATCGAATAAACAGCGGTACAAAGCAGTTTTTCTTATGTAGTTTTTGCTGCTGATTCCTAAAATAACCATATTTTTGCTAAAATTCACTTGAAAACCCTCTCGAAACCGAAGAGAAATCGGGGTTTTTGGAAGCCCTTTTTGTAATTTTTTGCTTGTTTTTAGTAAAATAGCGATTTTTTAGCGTCCTTACTGAAAAAAAACGTGCTAAAAACGCATTTCCAGGCGTTTTAGAGCTTTTTGAAATTTCGGACGACCCTCTGGGCGAAACCCCGCTCGACCCCGTCATGAGGAAACCCCCTCCGCCCAGGTCGGCCCGGAACTGTTACATGTATGCTACAAAACGATATGCTAGTCGGAATCCTAGCTTAAGAAACGAATGAAGGGTGTCAGACACCAGAAAATGACACCAAAAATCCCTGCCAACCCAACTTTGAGGGGGTGTAGCTCCGGTTCCAGAGGGTTGCTGGTAGCCGGGCATGCACCGTTGGTCTTCGACTGAGCTGTATTTTAACATATTTTGATATGAGCTAGATCCGTGAGATGATCTGCCGTCTCTAAGCTGACTTTCTCGCCACTGCATCTTAAGAAGGTTAAGGCCACACCCGTTCCATGTTGGCTCTGTTGATTCGAAGCCACCTCAAGCCCGACATCTCTGCTACGTCTGTCGGGAACAAGTCGCTCTGAAAGTATCGACTGCCCGTAACTGACAGTTAGTTGACTATCCAACACTTGGGTCCTACCGAAAAGTCATTTCTCGACAGATCGATGCCACGAACGAATGGGAGCACGCCGGTGTTGGCCATGGCTAGCTGCCGCTGCTAAATGTTGTTATCACTCAGAAGCGCGACACCAAATCAGCAGATTCAAATCTGGGGCGTCTCATCTCCGGCTGTACTGTTTACGTTCACAGACTTTGTGCCAAGTGCAGCGTCAAACAAATAGCTATAAAAAATGCTCCTATTCTCTTCTCACTGAACTTCCCCAAACCCGCAAATCGAAATTTTGTCTATGAATCGAAAAAAGCCTCCCAAATTTTGGGCAACCCAACCTGGCAACACAGGTCGCCCTTCGACAGTCAATACTGAAAGATTTATGCTCAATCTTTGCATTCCTATTGTCACTGTATTGTTTTTCGAGTAAATGGATGCTTCTTGCTTCAATACATAATAAAAAATTGGTATACTGCAAAAAACAATTTAAACGGTCACGCACTTAACGCCATTTTTGACAATGCAGACATGGGCAACGAGGGGAAGACGCCCCGTTGTCTCTGACGCTAAGAGAATTTTTTGGAATGATTTTCTATAGGAAGGAAATTACTATCAAAGTATGCCTTGCCTAGACTAGGTGTAAATGAGGTCAGAATAGTTTAACCTACATTAATGAAAAATAAGCAAAAAAAACTTAATTTTAGTCAACAGTCGGGATCAGGTGTAGCTGGGGGAATCAGGAACCGATCCAAAACAGAAATTAATATTTTAATGATAATAATTAATTATAACCAGGGCATGACGGACTTTATCAAAATATGATGGGCTCGTTACGTTACCCGCTCATAACTTTCGACCGAAAAGAACTAGAGAAATGGGCCTTCCTCAGTTCGACGTGGCTTGCGACGAGCTTTTCAACATCGCGAGAGACCCCATTAAGATTAGCATTTGATTAAGATTTGTTTCGTTGTAAGACTGAGGGACCTTCGGTTGATTTATATGCCTTTCTTTGTCAGAATTTTTTTGTGTTTGATAGAAGTGAGTAAACATAAGCAAAAACTCGACGGTCTTTTTGCGGGCATATAACCCGCAACTTTTCGTGTGATTTTTACATTTTTACGCATTTCTTTTCTCTTTATTGTTTTGGTTATGGTGTTCATTTTGGGGATAAGGGAGAATGAGTTGTTTTGCTTCCACTGTCCTTTCGGTCGGACAGCTCAGGACCCCCCGCGCTCTTATTGGAGCCTTTCAATGGAGTAATGTCGTGCCTACCTACAAACATCCCTTAGAGCCCTTCAATGGAGTACCCTGACTAAAAACGCCGCTCCCTTTGCATTTACATTACATTGCATGCAGTTACAAGATTTTTTACTACGTATTATGGCGTCTTAAAAACGTCGTCAGAGCGTACAAAAGTTTTAAACTTGTTGTTCATCGGTCAAACTATTCCAAAGCCTTAAACACTACTGGCAACTCGAATTACTAAACTAATTTGGGTCGTAAAACCAACTGTTTGCCTTCTTTCCCACTCTCAAACTACGTTCACATGTAAAAATGCTGGTCTCAGAGAAAACGGTCCAAATTCAGACCTTCATGATGCGCTAGTAATAAGCCCTATGCGCCTGGTAAATATCGACACTATCCCATTTTACGGTGATTTACATGGTTTAGGGGAACAAGCAACTGTTAGAGTATAGGGGATACTCAAGACTAGAGATGCAACCGTGAAGAAAAATACCGGATACCGGATAGTTTTTCAGAATGCCGGATACCGGATAGTAATGATGATCAAGTTTTAAGGAAATGCAGTAATTTTCAGGCTAGAAATAAATATCTATACTTTTTCGATGCTTTCAAGGCAGGATATGACCAAGAATGTGTTTGATGTGACTGATGATATCACGTTGAATCAGCTATATTTTCCAGATAATAGGCTGCAGTTAAGTCTGAAAATAGTGCTAATCTGCACGCGAAACCAAAAATACGCTCGAAAACTGAAAAAAGGTGTCATGAATAGGGATGCAAATGGTATAAAAAATACCAAATACCAAATACCAAATACTAGATGGTATTTTCTATACCAAATAATACCAAATAATTCCAAATAGTTGATAAACAGGTCGCTAGCTGTTTGGAATGAGCGCAAAGTCATACCTTTTGTTTTTTTCAGCAAAAATATATAAGTTTTGCCTCAGTGGAAGAGTTTTTGTTGCATCTAAAAGAAATCTAGTCACGCCGAGAAAGAAAACGAGCAGAATTTGATGGTTTTTCACTTACTCGGGAAATGGGCACGCACGTTGTGACGTTTGCGGTCTAGGCTCGGTCTCGATAAAGGTACCGTCCATAAACGACGCTGACCAAAATCCCGATTTTTCGGACCCCCCTTCCCCCAAAATCGCCTTGCGTCGTTTCATGGGGCCCCCTCCCACTTTTTGAGAATTTTCCATGAATGGTTGTTTGTTATAAGCTAAACTGGTCAGAATTCTTTATTGTTTTTTGCTCAGAAACGGTAAAGAGACGTGTTGTTCTGCGTATCTGCGTTGTTAAACTTTTAGTAAATTAGAAATGAAGAGAAAACTCTGAACAGAAGAGCTCTGACATGGTATACAGTCGCAAAATATGCAGAATTTATCGCTTAAAAGCTAACTGTTTAGTTATTTAAACTATTTGGTATTATTTGGTATAAAAAAATACCAAATACCAAATAATACCAAATACCTAGAAAATACCAAATAATACCGAATAATACCAAATAATACCGGATACCATTTGCATCCCTAGTCATGAAAATGCTATTTTTGGCTTCCGGTATCCGGTATCCAAAATATACCGGATACCGGATAGTGTTTTAAAGCAAAAAAATACCGGATTATCCGGTATATACCGGATAATACCGGATTACAGTTGCATCTCTACTCAAGACCTATTCTATTTTAAGAGCCGGTCTCTGGGCCGATCGACCCTTGGTATTGAGAGTTGAAATTTTGACTTTCACCGATTCCGCCCAAATTTGGTGTGGTAGTAGCATCTGATGAGTTATACTGGACCTGCAAAGATTAGTTCGATTCAACGCTCCAGAGTGGAATAATGCGCTCCGGAAATTTTCGCTCCTTAACTATGGGACGAAAAATTTGGAGCTTATTTTCTCGGGAATTAGTGCGAGTTATGAACTGA
>JASANB010005327.1:0-45748 GCA_030248155.1 Sabatieria punctata
TCTATGTGTTGCAGTAAGAATATTTTCAGAAATCGGAGCCTCGGCAGCAATTGGTAGCGTTTTCAAAAGTTTATTAATTTGATTTATGGAGCAGATCAGTCTCACTGCACGACCTCACAGACTGATCACCACAGCTGAACTAGCTTTTCTTTTATGTAGGAGTTGTTGTTTGAGTAGAGTCCATCTATTTGTTTTTGGATCGAACACCTCCACTGTTTTCCTTGCAAATAAAAATCCCCCACCAACCGCAAACAGTCGTGTCCCATCCGATAGCAAACTGAAGTGCGTTCTGCCCTTATTCATTGATGGAATAGAAGTCCAAATGTTGCTGGCTGGGTTGTAGCGCTCACACGAGGAGATAAACAGAAGTCCACCACACACGTAGACTTGGCCGTTGAGCACAGTGGCTGAGTGAGTCGCTCGTTTTGTATGCATGGAAGCGACGGCTGTCCAAGAATTTGATGGTGGAGTGTAGCACTCCACTGTGCTCAGAACTGCAACTCCATTCCACCCTCCGATGGCATAGATCCGTCCCTCAACTGCCACCAATGCCAGGTCGTCTCTCTCAGTTGCCATCGAGGCAATTGAGTGCCAGTTGTTTTGGTAGAATCGCTCACATGATGACAGGTCTTTCTCGCTTCCATATTTCTCTTCTCCACCACAGACATAGATGATTCCACCCAGAACAGTGCTGGCATGGTCCACTCGACGTTGTTGCAAGTGAGGAGCACTAAGGAGTCGGTTGGTTGAGGGGTCAAAGGTGAGCACTCTCTTCACCACTCTGCTTCCATCATATCCTCCAATGATGTAGACAGCTCCATTCACGAACTCAGAAGTGTGCCGTCTGATCGTAGGCAGTTGAATGTGGAGCAGAGTGTTTTTGTCTGGATTGTCTGGGTAATACGTTTCCATCGGTCTCTCTGCTGCACCATGAAAACCACCACTGATCAGAAAGCCAAAGGGAACAGCTGAAAGAAAGAGAATGGAGGGTTGGTAGAGGACTGACTGTAACTGGAGTTGAACACGGTTATTTCTTGGTATTCAGCATTGCACCCATTACATTGATTTGGCCCCAATTTTTGGGGGGGGAAAAATTTAAAAACAAAATTAATAAAAAAAATTGGGTTTAATAACCTATGCCTTAGAGGGCTGCGGACGGGCATTTTAGGCTCCTGGCGTGGCACGTTTATTAAATACACAGGTAAAATTCGCAATTTTAACCAGTCTAATAATGTTTAATAGTTAAAAACAAATACAAAATGACAAAAAATGCTGCTAAAAATAATAGATTTGGTTCAATTTATCAGCCGCAAAAATGTCAAATTCGGCTACCGAAGGAGATTAAGATCACTTTTAAGTGGATTTTAAAAGCTAAAAATTAGTGATGTAGTACCGTTTGTTTAGTACACTTGATAATGTAGTAAGGGAGGTTGTGGTTACAATCCTACTAGTTAGAAAGGTCAACCCCTCAACGCCCCAACCACAAAATAGTACCAAATACAAGTAAATACAAGTACCAAATACTAATCCTTCAAGCCTCCTCCAATACACAAACTGGCTCAGAAATCAGCAACTTTTAGCTTTAAACTGATTTAAACACGCCACAAAGCTAATGAATATGGAGTTTTCGAACTCAGATCGTTAAAGAATCGTTCAAAAAGCAGTGTGATCTTAGTAACATACTTGATTTGAAAGGTTTAGATATCTGCTGTAAGCATATTGGAGCTACTAAGTTGCCTAAGTTTTCAAACTTATTTAGAACTCAGCTATTCAGATTTAAATGTGCAGTTAGTTGTGCAAAGATAAAAATAGTTGTATTTTATGCTTTTCATGCAGAAAATCGAGTTTTAATTGTAAAATATAGATTTTCCACCTACAAGACCTGACTGGGTCTTATAACTGGTGCGAAAATGTAACTCCAAATTTAGGCAATATCCAGTTATAAGGCCCAGTCTTATAGGTGGAAAACTCCCATAGTTGTCAAACATTACGCGTTGATGTGGCAAGTGGAGTGGTGGTTGTGGTTGTTCTGGTTGTTGTTGGTGTTGTTGTGGTCATTGCTGTGGTGGTTGTTGTGGCTGTGCTTGTGGTTGTGTACTCGGGTCCACCTAAAAGTTCATCTATAGTGCTAACACACAACCTATCCCAAATGACCTATGCAGTCGTTTTCGCCAGGCAAAACAGCATTCAGCGCCAAAGCACTCTCCACAGTCACATCTCTGGTGTTTCTGAGCATGATCGAAAATGTGTCTTTAGAAGTGATTTTGTTTTTATTGATTCTATGAAGCTTCATGGGCTTCAACTTGTATTTCAGTCCAGACCACTCATATGAGCCGCCCCAGCTGTCAAGCAGGTTGTTGAGGGTAGCTTTGTCTACATTATGAGTACTGTTATCTCCAGATTTGGTTGATTTGTTCACATTTTTACCAAAGCCATGGGACTCAGCATAGTTGCCGCCCACTTTAACACTACCATATCCAACGCTTCCTCCGGCTGACTCCATGTCATGGACCATTTTGCCATTAGCATTGTTCTCTTCATCGTACTTCTCTACTTGACGCTTGCCTACACGGAATCTTTCCTTGCCAGCTCCTGCGGTGCGATTGAAATTCTTCAGTAGTTTGACCAGCTTGTCGGGTTTGGTCCAGCTCTTATCCCAAAATGTTGAACGCCAAACGTCTGAAGATGCTTCTTTAACCACAAACTCAGCATCCTTCAACTTATTCATGATGAACTGGGTCAAATCGATCTGGTCTTTGACGCCAATGTAGTTTCCGGTGCTGATCTCTGTTGCCCGGACATTCTGAGACACTTCTTGACACAGTCTTCTATAGTCACGTGAAGTTAGGTAGTACTGATTAGTAGATTTGAGCTTGTTTTGAAGCTTGGTAAAGAAGTCAGTCTTTGACACTGTGCTGAAGGCGATCGCTATCTTTCTGCTCTGCACCTTCTGGGCCAGCATGCTGTAACGAATCTGAAGATAATTCAACGCCCAGGGGCCGTACTGCAGCAGCTTGACAAATCTTTCTGCAGTCTGCTTTGAGTCAGCCGTTATGTAAAAGTTGACGACTCTTTGTTGCACTTTGCTGCGTTTAGGTCCCTCAAAACTTATATTGGCGATGAGAGGTTCACCAGACCATGACAACTGAAGACTGTTTAGATGTAGCGGCCAGAGTTGGTAGCTTTGGATTTTTCTGCTTTGTATTGTGCTTAGGAAGTACTGCAGTCTTTTCTTGTAACAGTTATTCCTCATTGTGACAGGCAGTTTCACTTTGTAATTAACTGGTGTTGAGAGCACTTTCAATTTACGTGTGTCCACTTTTAACAATGGAAAATATATGAATGCATCTTTACTGGCGTTCTTCTCATAATCCCACCAGACAGGCAGGCACAAGCCATAGGGGTTGTTGCAGTATCGGATATAGGTTTTCTCCATAATCATAGAATTCTGCTCACTTACTGGAGCAGACTGTTTTGCTGGTTTCTCAGCCTTTGATAATGACTTCATTTTTGCCTATTCACAATTCCAGACTATGACTAGACTATTAACTAATATGTACTCCTCCTCTGCCTCTCCTCTGCCTCTTACTCCTCCTTGTCCTCCTTATTCTCCTCCTCCTGCTCCACCTCTCTGCCTCTTCCTCCTACTTGTTCTCCTCCTTATTCTCCTCCTCCTCATGCTCCCCTCCCTCTTGCTCCTCCTCCTCTTCTTGCTCCTCTGCCTCCTCCTCCTCCTCTTCCTCTTCCTCCTCCTCCTCATCTTCCTCCTCCTCCTCCTACTTGTCTTCCTCCTTATTCTGCTCTTCCTCATCCTCCTCCTCCTCTTCCTCATCCTCCTACTCTTCCTTATCCTCCTCCTCTTCCTCATCCTCCTCCTCTTCCTCATCCTTCTCCTCTTCCTCCTCCTCCACCTCCTCCTCTGCCTCATCCTCCTTCTTGTCCTCCTCCTTATTCTCCTCCTCCTCATCCTCCTCCTCATCCTCCTCATCCTGGTCATTGTCATTGTCCATCAACATTATCAACATGAAGATCATAGTCTGGAATTGTGAAATAATTAGGTCACTTGTTTCTTTGCAGCTTTAAATCCAGTAGACTTGCTTTTGCTAACTGCCATTGCAACAACAGACACAATTGTGCAATCTTCTACTTCTTGAACTAAGCTAATCTTACCTGGACACTCATGAATTGTCTCTGGCAGAACAAACTTGGTTTCACTTTTGATCTCAACTTCCCTGACTTGAATAGATGCCACCTTTAGCAGTCTGCTGAGGTGGAGTGAGTCTGTGTTCAGCCGGTAGAGGTTCATCGGTTTCAATGCAAAAGTTTCTCCGCCAACTTCTATCTGTGCTTTTCCTACTCGCAATGCGTTGTTCAACTGGGTCCTGTTAAATTTGGTGTACTTTCTCCGTCCTATGTATTCTCGAAACGCTTTGTTAGCAGATTCGTTATGCTCTTTGCTGTAATTGCCTCCAGCTGATACACCCCATAAACTGGCTTCAGCTGAAATAAGTTCACTGCACAGAAGCCAACCAAGGTGCTTCAACTGCTGTAGTTTGTCAATGTTTGAACTGCTATAAAATTATAGTTGTATTTTGAAGTTGGGGTCCCTAAACCGCCTTGGGGAGCATGAGGGGTTGTCCTTTCTATTTAGGGCAATGACTCCCAAACCCCTGGTACTTGTGGGCCTAACTGGTCAGAGTAAACCACTAAGCAGAAAGTGAGTAGTGTGACGTTAGACACCAGCTGTTGTTTTCGATCTCGTCTGATCTGGCCTTGCCAGCACGCATTGATGCGATTTGTTTCTGGGTTGGAAACCTGTTAAAGCGATGGGAAGTAGTGGACAAAAAGCCCAACTCAGGCTGTCCAAAGTCAGCATTGCCAAGTAGATAATTGAGGACGAAAGCGGTTCTGTCATGCACACACATACAGGAAAAGGGGAGGGTTAGTTGTTAACGGAGGCTACCAGACCTTGTGTCTCATCCTGCTGCCTAGCAGTTGGTTGCTCCTAGTCTGAAAGGACAAAAAAGTTACTACAACAACAACAAAACGGCACTGTTCTGTTACATCTGTTAAGTTGGTATCAGTTGTAGGACTAGGAGGAACTAACCTGAAACAGCTGTCCCATGTGATTTGAATTTGTCTTGGGTTTCTGAATTATCAGATAATTTGCTCATGTCTTTCTCATCGGCATAATATTCTCCATTTGATTTGTTACTGAACAGCACGCTGTCACGCAAGAACTTTGTTGTTTTGTCAGGCTTTAGGTATGTTGGGTCCCAAAATGTGGACTTCCACCTGTGATCGTTGAAAGTTTTTACTTCTTCTTTATCTTGCTTTAGGAGTTCTTCCAATATCTGAGAGGTCATTACTCAACACTTTTCGATAGAATGCATTGAATGCTTTGCTTACCGATGCAATTGAAAGACTAGCTTCACCATCCACATAATTATTCTGTGTTGTTTGAGAAGCTCTCACATTAGTGGTGGCCTCTTTCACAATTTGGTTCATATCATTGCCAGCCATATAGACTTCTTTTGTCTTAGGTAACTGCATGTTTACTTTAGCCATTGTCTTAGTGTTGACCACGCTGTTCGTCTCAACACTTATGGTTCTCATGCTAGCACTTCCCACTTTGCCTGAGTACTTCAGCTTAAAGTCATTGAAGACCAGGTCCTTAGCATCGTTCTCATAGATGTAAGTAAGGAACGATTTAGCTGCACTCTTGTTGTGTGCCCAGAGTTCGAACCAGACTTTTTTACTCTGAGCTATTTGGGGCAACACACGTTCCGGCAGCCTCACTTGTGCACTAAACATAGAGCCTTCTTCCATAGCCAGTGTAAGCTGGGGCATTATGTAGGGTCCCACTTGATGAGCTTTAACTTCATAGCCAAGAACTTTCTCAAGATGTTGCTGGACTTTCTTCAAAAAGCATTCATCATAGAATTTGACTTGAAATTGAATTGAGTGGATGTCCACTTCTTTGAGATGAGTGTAAGTGATGGTGTTAGTGAGCACCTCAAGCAAAGGCATCACGTAGAATCTGAGCCGGTCTGTCTGCTTCAGGGTCAAGTAGTGTTCGTTGTCTTTGTGGGGGTAAATTTCTCGACTGTTCCCTTCCGCATCTTCATAGACAGCCACTGCATCGTGGGTGGAGACCCCAGTGTGCAGTATATCATACTTCTGTTCAGTGGTGCTGCCTTCTGCAACTGAGACTCAGTCTAATTTGGTGTCAAACATCAAGCTATTTTATCAATTTTTACCAAATCTGTACTGTGATTGAAGTGATTGAACTGTAAACTGTTTCCACATTTGGTCACCCACATATGTTCTAATTACCGCGACTTTTTAAAGCACATTTTAAGCTAACAATTCCTAATTTCGGAGCCCAGTTCTATGTGTACCCATGTAGAATTTGTATTTTCCAGCTTGGGAGGGGTCTAACTGTCTGAGGGCAGGGGAGGTTAGGGCTTTTTAGCTAGAGGGTAGCCGACCAAACCACCCAGATACTTGTGCGCGTCTGTCTATTTCTAGTCAACTGAATGAGGAGAGATTACAGACCCGAGAGTCTGTTATTTGCATGCATTGTTTATTCGTAATCGTACCTACCTGATACAAAGTAGGTTGAAGCTATTACAAAGATTAAGGTGACAGACTGATGCAACATGTTGTTAGCAAGCAACACCAGACAGACAATGCTTCAATGAATGCACAATGTCTCATTTCAGAAACAGACAACTAGAAATTATGCAAATTTTCTTCAGCTATTGCATTCTGAAACCGTTTAGCAGCATTTTGAGCAACCCTGTTGGTGACTGCGCCATTGACGAATCACTAGTCTAGCTGGTACAGACAGGCAAATAATATCAGTACTCATACAGAGCAAGGGCTAGACAATCACTATCCCAAATGGTCTGGGATTGAAGGTCGTAAAGAGAAAAGATTGACACATGTAAGCAGGGATGCCTACCATACCAAAATTGTACTAGTACTAAAATCAAACTTTGAATTTAGTACTAGTACCATACCAAACCAAATTCTAAACAGCTCCTTCTATACTATACTATACCATATCAAAATCAAACGCCTTTACCAGATAATTTTAGTACTAGAATTTTGACTTTGGTATGGCGTTTTTATTTTAGTACTAGCTTGTTGTAGAGATGCGCACGGGCCGGGCCGGGCACAATTTTCGGCCCGCCGGGCCGGGCCGGGCCGACCAGTTTAGCATAGTGGCCCGAAAATTTTGAAAGGTTGCACAAATTCAAGATTATGTACGCTGGTGCTGAATATAAGCGCTAGCAACCGTTGTGTTAATCGGCAATAACGCGCCCGCTAAGTGCGCGCGCGATGTTGTGTACCAATCAATCGTGCCAGCAAAAACATACAGAAATTGGACAGGACACGAAAGAAAATAAGTAAATTCGGGCGCATGTCGGTACACTATTGATGAGGGTTGTTCACTCCATATTCGAAATTCCAGATTCTGTTATTTTTCTGCCGTTTCGATTTAGAGAAGATTAAAAAAAACATTTGATTGTGTGTGAGAGAGAGAAAAGATTAGTTCTACTTGCGGCTTCACTCTGCAAGCCCGGAGAGCGCGTCTTAATCCACAATCGGTTGATTCGATAACTTTCCTGCATGCTAACATGTGAACGTGTTAAGAGCTCTGTTTTTGTGAACAGTGTATTTCTAACTGCGTTTAGCACTTGTAAAACGTTTACTTGTATCAGGGAATTGTTACATTACATGTTGGGGTGAATTCTGGCAACTTTTTTAAAAATGGGCCGGGCCGGGCCGGGCCGAGTGGCAAACGGGCCGGGCCGGGCCCGGCCCAAAATTTCGGCCCGAGCGCATCCCTAGCTTGTTGGTTATATTCATAACACTTTCAAATGCGTCAAAATATATTCCCATTCCTTTCTGCATGTTTTGATTCAAAAAAACTCAAGAAAGTTGGATTGAGCATAATTTCCAAAGGCTTCTATGACATTAACACAGCAAACTACCACTACTGTACCAAATTCATACCAAAATCATACCAACCAAATTTAAACTGAATTAGCTAGTACTATACCATACCATATCGAATTCAAACCGCCAAGTTTATGCTATACCATACCATATCAAATTCAAAGTTTGAATTTGGTAGGCATCCCTGCATGTAGGTAAGTAAAAAGTACAATGACATTGCTCCTAAGCCCCATAGCACGAAAGAGTAACAGAATGGAAATGTTGCTTTTCAAACTTTTTACCGAGTACCGAGTTTACCGAATTTTTTTCTAATTGAGTAATTCAAAATTGAAACTCGGTATTCAGTAAGTAAAATTAAGAAAAATTTTTACCGGTAAGTAAAAGTACTTACTTTAATTCAAAATAACCAAGTACCGAGTAACTTTTACTCAGTAAATTTACTGGGAACAACACTGCAGAAAAGGTCCATCAAGCAAGCAGATCAAACTACTGCTGCTAAGTAAATTATAATTGTAATTTTAATTATATTTTTTAGAAATTTACTAATACAAGTAAATTAAGTAAATTATAATTTTAATTATAGTACTTCTCAGTAGCTCCACCGCCTTGGACCACAAGTGGCACACCACCAACTTCCTTCATACCTATGCGATGCGGCACAATGATTTTCCTTGAAGGAACCAAATCTAAAAGTTGGGCAAGAGGTAAGGATTTTCGAATTTTAGAGCAGATCAGCACTGCCAGTGACGCAACAATCCCTGGCCATCATTGTGGTCTTAGTCACTATGTCACTGGCAGAAGCTACTCCATTTGGAGTAGTACCCCAAGTGTGACGGGAAAATTTCCAGTAAAACCACAGATTTGGCGAGTCTCCTATCTAAACTAATACTAAGCGTTGTGACTGTTTAGAGCGACGACTTACTTACTGCACTTCAATCGAACTCTATGTATTGGCGATTGCTATTGCCTGGGACGTGAAACAAACTATCAACACAAGAGAAGGCAGTCCTTTACTTTCTTCACTCTCCTCGCTCTTCCCTTTTTTCTCCTCCAAAAGTTCAAAGGTTACCGTAGAACATGAATGTCATAAACATTAAACAAATACGAATCGACAGCCCAGGCGGCAATACAAACACGAAAAATTCAAGGCTTAGCCTTGACACTCCGCCACCAGACGGAAACCAAACAACAAAATTGCAAATTAATACAGTAAGTACACAAATAAGTTAAGTAAATTTCAGCTAAAAATTCTTGTCCGTCAGTCAGTCAGGGTCCGAAGGCAAGTCCTTGTTCGTAAGCAATCAATTGTCCGAGAAATTGCACGGTCTGGGCGTAAATGAAGTTGGGAGGGGGTGGTTGATTGTAAAATTGTGGTTGCTGGTAGTATGGTGGACGGCGGTATTGCGGCCGACGATACTGCGCAGAGCGTGGTTGAATCAGAGGTTGAGGCGGTGGCATTTCTGAGCCCCGCCAGCGACCGCCTCGGTGCACACCATTACCTCCTCCACGAGCCCCTCTTCTGTCATAGGCAGCAACTCGACCACTGCCTCGGGTAGCCACTGCCGCTCGGCGTCCAACAAACGGTTGGTTGCGTCCACCCCGACTGACTCTGCCGCCACGACCTGGTCCACTACGACCTCTGCGCCTTCCTCCACTGCCTCTGTGTTGTCCTTGAGGCCGGGCAGACACTACCTCATCATCAAATAGTGGATGTTGTTGTACCGAAGGAGGAGGGGGAGGGGGTACAGGTTGAGGTACATTTCCCTGCGCAAAGGTAAGCGGTTGCACATCATTAGGCTGCGCTGGTTGGACGTGTACCACCGGTTGTTGTTCGATTACTGGTTGAGTTGGAGAGTAGGGTTGCTGAAGCCCATCTAGACCGGCCATTTGTAAAATGGGAGTTAGTGGTGGCGACTTAGAAATAGTGTTGGCTGAAGGTCTAAAACAAATGCACACAACTACGACTAGTCACATATTACTAGCACCTTCCAGAGGCACTACCGACCGAACTGCCCGTGTAAACAGTCTGTTATTCACAGTTCGAACGATTACTGATCGGCATTTACCATCATTGCTAGTAATTAGACGTTCGATTCGAGCGAATTTCCAAGTTCCCCTAGGCGTTGCTTCACGCAGCAAAACAACGGTACCTTCCCTCAACAGCGGGTCGCTGGGAGGCTCTGGACCCAGGTGTGAATTTATACTACCATGTGCCTCGCGCAAGTTTAGCAGGTAGGTAGCCTGCCACTGCGTCCAAAATTTATTCACTAGTACCTGAGTGTCGCCCCAATATTTATAAAGTCGTTCATTTCTCTTACTGGCGCGCGAGGGAGGTACAAAGTCTAGGTCATCTTCTATATTCAGTGGGGGGAGAAGGAGAGAAGAGCGACCAGTCAAAATGTTGGCTGGGGAGATAACTTGCTCCAACGACTCCGACGGTGCCAGTAACGGCCTGCTATTGATGACTGCTTCTGCCTCCACTACCACGGTTTCTAATTCTGACATTCCTACAGATCGAATGCCTAAAACTCTCTTGAGAATCTTCTTTACAGATTGCACCATCCTTTCGTAAAACCCTCCCATCCAAGGGGCAAGGGACGGTAAAAATCGCCAGCTAACACCTTGGTCACTCAGAAACTGGTAAAACTCTGACTCTTGCAATAAGCTTTTGTTCCAAAGAAATTTTAGTGCCTGTTCACTCAGTTTAAAATTTGTAGCATTATCAGAGACCACAATTTTGGGTAGCCCCCTTCGTCCACAGAATCGTCGAAAGGCATTAAGAAACTCCTCTGAACTGCAATCTCGTACAAGCTCTAAGTGGATGGCGCGGGTAGCCATGCACGTCAGCAAACAGACCCATACCTTCCTATTATCTGCTGCTTTATCCTTTACGTACAGTGGTCCGAGATAGTCCACTCCTACTGCCGAAAACGGTGGTTGCCTGTTCGTTCTCTCTTGCGGGAGCGGAGGGGGGTGAGGTGGTTTAAATGGTGGCCCGCCCCATCGCCTACATACTCTGCATTCACGCAGAACAGACCTAACTGCGGTTCGACCCTGGGGAATCCAATATGAATAACGCAAATATCCCAAGGTCTGGTTTTGTCCAGCATGTAATGTCTTTCGGTGTGCATGCTCTATGACCAGGTGCGTAAATGGGTGCTTACGTGGAAGAAGTATCGGTCTGGCAGCATCATTTGTGACACTAGCGTGCTCGAATCGACCAGAACATCGAATAGTCTGGCTGTCATCCAGAACGAGTCCCAGCTGTGTCACAAGACTGGGAATAGGGCGGTCGGCTTTTGCTTTGCTCAACGTTTTAAACTCAAGTGGAAACGATGTGCGTTGAGTCCAGCGCACCCACTGACGGGTTGCTTCTGTTATCTCCACAGCATTTGGCCTAGCAGCTTGATCTGTCTTCGCATTTGTACTTCCTTTTTTGGTCTTCCCCTTCCACTTCTCAATGGCTCGTAACACCCATACAGTGACCCGAAGGAGCCTTTCCAGACACGAGAACTTGCTGATATCAATATCTGCAGGGGCAGGGGGGCTGTCAGTAACGATCTGCACCTCATCTTCCATAATTTCCCCTTCACCATCCCATTCTGGCCTTGGTCTGCGTATCTCAGGCCATGCATCGGTGGTCTTGGACAGCCAAGGTGGACCATGCCACCATAGTGAATTGACAGAAAGCTCTCCGTACAACTCTGGTTTGGTTGGAATGTCCGCCGGGTTTCCCTTCCCCGGGACACTCCTAAAGTTGAGTGAGTTATGCTTCAGAATTTCAGACACTCTGTTCTGTACCCAACAAGTGAGAATTTTTGGAGACTTAAGCCATGCCAACACACATTCCGAATCTGTCCAAATGTATTGTGCCTGAATAGGGTGTCTCAATTGCGACACAACAAACTGGAGAGATCGCACCCCTAGCACCACTCCCATGAGTTCAAGTCGTGGTAAGGTTAGCTCTCTGCATGGGGCGAGTCGGTTTTTTGCAAACAGCAGAACTGTTTTGACGGGGACACCTGGCGTTTCTATTCGCAGATAGATTACTGCTGCGTAAACCCTTTTAGAAGCGTCAGTGAAGCAATGTAGTTGCAGAGTCGATTCTGCCGACACTTCACCTACCAGTCTATCTA
This sequence comes from Sabatieria punctata, assembly GCA_030248155.1. Classification (NCBI taxonomy): domain Eukaryota; kingdom Metazoa; phylum Nematoda; class Chromadorea; order Araeolaimida; family Comesomatidae; genus Sabatieria; species Sabatieria punctata. The sequence continues at coordinate 12,105 of JASANB010005327.1, forward strand.
TGCTGAATGCACTCAGGGACTTCAATGTAGGAAAAATAGCAAGGGCTCTCTTCTTATTCTCATCAACGAGTTGTGCATCCCAATCGACCTTCTGGGACCATAACTGTTGTACCAACAACTTCGCTGGTACAATCAGTGGGCAGAGAAGTCCCATTGGGTCAAAAATGCTGGCCAGGGCAACCAACAGGTTTCGCTTAGTAGCTGTCAAGTCTCTTTGTGCGGTCTGAGGTTCGGCCCACAATAGATGATCGGTCTCTGCATCCCACACCATACCCAGAAGCTTAACCTTGCGCTTGGAAGCAACATCGTGGGGTGGAAGTTGTTCTACAAGCCGATCTAGATTTGAGTTCCATTCGCGAATATTCATGCCTGCCTCTTGGAAGAGCAACTTAGACTTTTGATAGAAGGTCAAGGCACTTGGTAAACTGGGGACTGACGTTACAATGTTATCAACATACATGTTAGCTACAATCTGGTCGGAAATCTTGCAGTGAAATTCGGGACGTGCCATGTGATACCGAATTGTTGCGGCCAGCAAAAATGGGCTAGAGATGATACCAAAGCTCACTCGGGCAAACCGGAATACCTTAAGGTTAGGTTTGTCTGTGTTCAGCGTGTCTAGTCGAGAAATCCACAAAAATCGGGTGAGGTCTCGTTGACTGGGGTCGACGCTCACTTGCAGAAAGGCCTTCTCTATATCGGCCACCAGTCCTACAGGGTTCAAGCGGAATCGAATCAGCAGACCGGTCAAATCTTCCATGTTCACTGGTCCGCAATACAGTGATTCATTGAGGCTTTTGGAACTTCTGCCTGCCTTACTGCTTGCATCAAAAACTACACGCAATTTTGTTGTTTCACTGCTTTCCTTCAGCACACAGTGGTGTGGTATGTAGTAGACTGGTCCATCAGTTTGAGCTGGATTTTGTACTTCCTCAATTATGCCTAAATCGGCATAATCTAGAAACGTCTTGTGATACTGCTGCAGAAGATCAGGGTTGTTTTTTAGTCGATTCAACAACGACCTCAGCCGATGTAGTGCTAGGTGGTAGTTACTACCTATCTCGAATTCCGGGCATCTGACAGGATATCGCACTTGGTAGCGTTTTTCCTTTGGACAATAGGTTATAGACTTCTCAAATTCATCTTGCACAATGTCATCTTCTGTACAATGCCCTGAATCAACAATACCTAAGGAATCCAACTCCCAAAGTTTCTTTACACTGGATTCTACCAAATTTCTGTCAGCGGCCAACACTGCATTGACTGAATACTCTGGCGTCTGATTCTGACTGGGTTGTGGTTCAGCCTCGGTCTCTCCAGCCAGGAGATAACCAAGTGACGACTGCACTAAATACAACTTATCACTGAGGTATGTCGACGAGCCTGGCTTCACAATATCGAAGAAGTAATTAACACCCAGAAGGATGTCTATCTCGGCTCTTTCTCCTTTGCACTCCAGGAGATCTGCTAAAGGGAACGTCTGCAACTGTGGAAATTGCTGAACCCACACACTGCTACGTTGAATAGGCTGCGTAATAGCATCACAAGTCACTGCATGAACTGTCTTTACAGAGCGATCCGCTAATCTAATGCCAAAACACACCTTGTGTGCCTTCAAGGTTTTGGCCACTTGACCAAACCCTGACACAATGAACTGTTCGACTCCGAGATCTCGCAACTGCAGTTTATGACTAAGTTCTGACCGAATAAAAGTTTTTTGACTGCCCGAGTCAAGCATCAGCCTTGCTGATGTACTTTTACCTGTGGCTAAATTTATTACCTCTGTCAACAACAAGGCCTGGCCTTTACCCTGATGTACAGTCATAGTTGTTGATAACTCATGGTCTGTTCCACTATGCTGCTGTTCAATACTTGGAATGAACTCTGCGGCGGTGGCAGCTAGTGTTCTGGTCTCATTTCGTTTTCGCGCTTCCATCAGATTTTGTGTGCTGCCAAATTTTTGAGCACACAACGATCTATGGTGGTTAGTGCCGGCGCAGTGGTAGCATTTCCGGTCTGGGTAAGGACAATCTCGGACTGCATGATCCTTCCGTAAGCACTTGAAACACAAGCGATTCTTTCTAACAAACTCGTGTCTTGTCCTAGCATTAGGTAGTGCATCACACTGGTCAGGGAAATGTGCGTTCGAACAATAGACACACGCTCGTGGCATAGTTCTATTCACTAGTGCCTGTGTGGTCGCCTGTGCGGTCCCAGGTCGCCTGTTGAGAACAGCTTCGACTACGCCAAATGAGTTAGATCGGGGAATTACTGAGAATCGATCAACAAATGTGGAGGAGTGAATTTCCTTACTCAGAAAATCGCGTAAGCACTGTATGGAATTTTGTGTCTCTTCCATTTCTGTTGACAATTCTTTTAGCAGCCTGCGAGGCAGCTTTCTAGTCAAAACGTGCGCCAAGAAGTCTTCTTTAGCTATATCTTTACCTAGCTCCTCCAAACCCCTGACATGTTTCTCCACTTCGAACTGAAATGAGTGAAGGCTTTCTGGTGTGTCCTGCACACTTGGCAGCATCTCCAGTGCTGTGAAATGTGCAGAGATTATGTGCCGTTCGTTTCCAAACTGTTTACGCAAAAGGGTAATGGCTCCGCTGTATGACTCATCCGTCAACGGAATGCCTTCGGTTAATTTTGCAGCAGAACCGGACAAAACAGAACTTAAGTAAGTGAACTTTTGACTGTTTGAAAGTGACGTGTTCAAATGAACTGCTGCTTCAAATGATGCCCAGAAGGCCTTCCACTGAAAAACATCACCAGAAAAACCTTTCAGTTCTAATTTGGGGAGTCTAACTGCATTTGCCGTCTGTTGGTGACTTTGGTTAACTACTGCGGCTGCGAGGGCTGAGGGGGGCTGGTCAAGTCGCCTATTTAGACGGTCTACCTCTTCTCTACATCTCGAAACGGTCTCTTTATTACTTTCACTCTGAGTTTTGACTAGAGTCTCTAAACTGCCTACTACCTTTTCGAACCTTTGTTCGGTAGATTTTAGCATCAGGGACTGGGTACGTTCGAGGGCACGCATCTGTTCTGCGTGTTGCGTCTGCATGGCACTTAAAAGTGCTAATACGTTAGGGTCGAGAGCAGATGGTGGGACTAGAGGTTGTGGTGGTTGAACGGGGGAAGGGCCTACACCACCACTTGCCTCAGCTATCTGTTGGTTAGGCATGCTCTCGACTGCACTATCTGAGACAGCTGAGGGGGACACAAAGACTTCGTCTGTCGGTCGAGGGGGGAGTTGGAACTTTGAAAGGTGGGCATCTAAGTCACCAGCAACCTTAGCGACCGACAGTTGCAGACGCAATTTCAGAGTTTCCGTGACTTTGGTATCCTCACCTAGAGCTTTTAGTAAGGGGAGCAGGTCATCTAGGTTCTCAGTCAAGTCCTGATCTAATGTTCTCAGTTCGCGCATAAGGTCCTTACCATCCTCATGTTTTTGGTGGGACAAAAAATTGCTGGGCTCAGACGTAAAACATAACGTAAACTCTCTGCAATCAGTAATCGTTTCATTCACACGTTTTTCCAACTGCGACAACTGATTCGTTAAGTAATCACGTCTGTCTCTCCTAGTATAACTTTCCGACTGTTTACCACTACTAGGCCTCGTTTTCTGAGGGGGCGTACGAACGGTCGTTAGTGACGCCATTTAGGCCGTTTCTACTCACTCTCACCTTAGACCGAAGCTGTGTTTCGTAATCGGGCGCAAGGCACGAACCATCACCGTAGGTCCGATCAAATTCAGCTGGACACCATGTGACGGGAAAATTTCCAGTAAAACCACAGATTTGGCGAGTCTCCTATCTAAACTAATACTAAGCGTTGTGACTGTTTAGAGCGACGACTTACTTACTGCACTTCAATCGAACTCTATGTATTGGCGATTGCTATTGCCTGGGACGTGAAACAAACTATCAACACAAGAGAAGGCAGTCCTTTACTTTCTTCACTCTCCTCGCTCTTCCCTTTTTTCTCCTCCAAAAGTTCAAAGGTTACCATAGAACATGAATGTCATAAACATTAAACAAATACGAATCGACAGCCCAGGCGGCAATACAAACACGAAAAATTCAAGGAAGTATGAAATGAAAAGCAGAGCGTGAAATATTACAGAACAGACTGAGGTCAGTATAAAATAGGTGGCAAAGCCTAAATAGTGAAGAGTGTGATTGTTTTGTGTGACTGTTTCAATAGGTTTTTGTTCGAAGTTATTGGCGCTTCTAATACTTATGCATTTCCTTACATTCACTACAGCAACTAATTGAAAATATAATTGAAATTCCAGCCGAATTTCAATTAAATTACAATTAAATTATGACCCAACTCTTGATTTAAATGAAATTAATTGAATTGAAATTAGAAACGCGCCAATTATGCGAATTTCAATTACAATTAAATCTATTTCTACATCACTACATTTCGGTGATTTCGCTCAATTGTTGACTGCAGATGGGATGACCCTAGCCCGTAGCCTTACACAGCCCATCGGGTCATCGCTTTAATTTCAGTAGAATTGCAACCTAGAATCGGAGCTAGAGGGTCAGGAATCCCTAGGTTATTTAATGAATCTCATTTGCCCCTGTTTGTTTGTTTGTTTGTTTGTTTGTTTGTTTGTTTGTTTGTTTGTTTGTTTGTTTGTTTGTTTGTTTGTTTGTTTGTTTGTTTGTTTGTTTGTTTGTTTGTTTGTTAGTGGAACTGGAGTAAGTGAAACCTGATCATTTGGTTCTAGTTTACAATAGAAAAAATGGCGGTGTTGAGATGATTAAATGCAGTTCTGTTTCCATTCTGCCGTCTAACGCATCCGTTTCAGCAGACCAACCAACCAGTCACTTTTCAAAACTACATACTGCATGCTTTCCTTGCCGGCATTGGGTATTCAGCAATGTTTTTTGTATACTTTGTGTTCTTCACAACGATTTGGTTAAAGAATCCTACTTGTTCTATCAGTAAAATAACACGCCAACAAATGACTTGGTTGTGTGGCAACTGTGGACAGGCTCAACCTGCTGGGGTGGGGAAAATGCTAGTTACTTGTACAGGGCAATTCACATATCCTGCCCTATTTCATAAGCTCAACTTTTTTGTTTGTGGGCCGAATCGGGTGATTTTTGCATATGCTCTGTAGACATACAATGTACTTAGCATTTTACTGTAGACTGATTCAAATCTCTGCTTGTTTCATCACGAAATGCCTGAAGATGGGCAATTCTACGGCAAACTGAAATTTGCAGCATTGGTGCTAAAATTACGTGGGTTATTTTACTATTGTATAGTAAAACAAAAATTATATAATGGTATTTTATAGTAAAATGATAGTAAAAAGTAAAAGTATGGGCCAATAATAGTAAAGTAAAAATAAAATTAAATTGCCAAAGGTTTACTACTATTTTACTAAAGTCTGTCCAGAAACATTTGGTTTGCTTTCCGATAGGTTGGCCTACTACACCATATGGCATTGGTAATTTACAAAGGGTTTTGCACAAGAAATTACTTAAAACTTCTCGAATTGTGTTTACTGTACCTCCATGCTATTTGCGTTCTTCACAACGCCTCAGATCAGTCTGTTTATTGTTGTTGTAACTTTCTGTCCTTTTGGACTAGGAGTAGCCAACTGCTATAGAACAGGAAGAGACAGAAGGCCCGCAGCCTCCTTAACAACAACCCTCCCCTTTTGCTGTCGGTATGTGCAAGACAGCTAAGGTTTGGTCCGACAGCTACTTGCCATTGCTGACTTTCGACGGCCTGGGTTGGGCTTTGTGTCGACTACTTTCCCATCGCCTCGACAGGTTTCGAACCCACAAACACACCGCTGCCATGGGTGCCGGGGCCGCCGTGACACATGAATTAGTGTAAAATACCCATGGCCAAGATAGTATTAAAATACCTTTATGATTATTTCTAACAATTTCAGCAGGTATTTCGGAATCTGATAAAAATTAAGCACGGTCGAGAGGCATCAATCGGTCAGTTTCCATGGTCAGCTGAAATACTAGCTGTTACTTACGCTACAGAGGTCAATCATAAAACGGGAGAAAGCAACGTAGGTTTAAAGAAATTGTATATACAGTACAGTTTATTCTCGTCTATAGCCTACACCATGCAAGCACAGTAAACGGCCAAGAAATAAACATAAAATATACACAAAATATACATAGAAGAAAAATTTTACCTTAAAATGATCTAACTTGTGCGCTTTCGAAATGTTATATTGTGACACTGACAATTAAGGTTTTCAGACACAGAAAGAATTATATAAATGTACCGGCTCGCTCATAACTCATAAGCATGTGCTCACTGCAGCCCATTGTTTCTACGATGTGACCATTGACACGCGACTCTACAAGTAATTTTGGCTTTCTTTTTTCAACACCTCTATAGTAGCTGAGCAGTAAAAGGAAAGGAAGAAACAGCCGATAAAGAAATCTATCAAATTTACTAGACCACACTTCATCCCAATGCTAACTCAAGCCCCAACCCCCTTCATCCTATCTTCATTTCTAGTGATTCCTCCGCAAGTGGCATCGAAAAGTATACCAAATACAAAAATCGAACATCACTTCGGGAGGCCACACTGTCATTGGCTGCTGTAGAACCGGACAGCGGGAATACGGTTCACAGAAAATTGGTCGACCTTATTATTTCACCCAGCTTCAATCCAACCAGTCGAAGTGATGACTGGGCCATTGTGGAAATAGAACCGGTGCGAGAGTTAGATGCGTCCTTAGTGTGGCCAATCTGTATCTTCAATCAACAACCTTACGACAAACACACACCCTTCATCGTGGCTGGATGGGGCTATCATGGTAATGATTGAACGATGCTCAGACAAACTATAGCATGTGTGTGGCCATTAGAAGCATTTGTTACAGAGGAGGGGGCTGGTCCTGAAAAGCTGTTGTACACTCAACTTTCCTGGAAACAGTGTCCCACCCAGTTCGCATTGGCCAATCAAGTGGATGCCAATCCAAACTTGTTTCCAACGCGAGAGAGCCTTTTCTGCACAGATGTCTTTTCAGATGGGGTAATCCGACTTTCATTCCCCATGTAAATTTGCAATCACTACAGTGTCTTTATACTACTGTATGCACTTGGTACGCCTAAAAAGCAAACAGTTTCAGTTTGGCCAGAAAACGCCGCCTGGCCATACGAAAACCTCTATTTTATCTTTTACGAACTGCAAATTGAAAAGCAGAGCGTAAAATATTAGAAACACAGTGAGGTCAGTATGAAATAGGAGACAAAGCCTAAATAGGTTTTTGTTTGAAGCCATTAGCGCCTCTAATACTTACGCATTTCCTTACATTCACCACAGAGAATAATTGAAAATATAATTAAAATTCCAGGCGAATTTCAATTGAATTACAATTAAATTATGGCCTAACTTTTGAGTTTCAATTAAATTAAATTAATTTAAATTATTATTAAATTTTTTACATCACTAGTACAGGTGTCAGGTCAAGTACAAACAAAAGGCATTAAATGGTACTGTTCATAGTTTAAGACAAATTTTTTCATTAAAAAAGCGTGCTGGAAGGCTAATTCTTCAAATTTTCCCCCCTTTCAGCACACCATTAGGTTTCCAACTAAGGGAAAGAGTGGTTGATTCAGTGTTTCCGAGTAAATTTATTTTGAAATTAAATAACTTTCCAGACTAATGCTCAGAATTTTGCAGCACCCTTGTGATATTTTGAGAGTGAATTTTTAGCATTTTGTGCAGTTTCATGACGAAAAAATCCTGAAATGACTGGAACTAGTCTGATTTTAGCTGCATTTTCAGTCTAAATCGGTACTTTGAGCGATTTTTCAGTTTTTTCAAACTTTTGTATGGGAAAATAACTTAATTTCTGTGAAAACAGGTCAAAGTCAGGGTAGGCACTCCAAAATCGGTTGAACTTTTGACAGATGGTGGCAAATGGTCTACAAATTTGCACTTACTGAGTTGTTGTAGTAACTTTTTGTCCTTTCGGACTAGGAGTAGCCAACTGCTATAGAGCAGGAAGAGACACAAGGGCCGACAGCCTCCTTCAACAACAACACTCCCCTTTGTTGTCGGTGTGTGCAAGACAGCTAAGGTTTGGTCCCCATTTATCTACTTGTCATTGCTGACTTTCGACAGCCTGGGTTGGGTTTTGTGTAGACTACTTCCTATCGCCTCAACAGGTTTCGAACCCACAAACACACCGCTTCCACGCGTGCCGGGGCCGCCGTGACACACGCAATAGCGTAAACAACCCATGGCCAAGATTGATGTTTTTGCTATAAAACAAGTTGATATCTTTGACCAGCCCAACCGCAACACAATTCATGGTGAATATGTGAAAAACTTGTTATAAATCTGTATAGGGGGACAGCGGAGCAGCCATGGTCCAGAAGCATGGGGAGCGCTGGTTCCAAATGGCTATTCTTCAAGGAGTGTACCGCTCAGCTGATGATGGATCCAGTCTGGAAGTCTCTACAGATGTCACTGGGTATCTGCGATCTATCTTTGAATTTCTTTTGGTCCAATAACCAAATCAACAATTAACAGTAGCAGCTTTTACTTTGCTTTGAAGTATAAAACGTGCTCTACAGATTTATATTTAATAGACTGTCATAAATAGTGTTCGGTCAGTTCAAAGTAGGTAGGCATCGAGAGGAGTTGGACTTGGGCCAAAACCAGATTCTCAAACAACTCTCGCGCCACTGAGAAAACGTTGTAGTTGTTGTTGTTGTTACTTTTTATCCTTTCGGACTAGGAGTAGCCAACTGCTATAGAGCAGGAAGAGACACGAGGTCCGGCAGCCTCCTTAACAACAACCCTCCCCTTTTGCTGTTGGTGTGTGCTAGACAGCGCCGGTTTGGTCCCCATTTATCTACTTGCCATTGCTGACTTTCGACGGCCTGGGTTGGGTTTTGTGTAGACTACCTCCCATCGCCTAAACAGGTTTCGAACCCGCAAACACACCACTTCCACGGGTGCCGGGGCCGCTGGAACACACGGGATAGCGTAAACTACCCATGGCCAAGACGCGACATGATGGTAGTGACCGAGCTCTATCAGTGTCCATTAGTCTAACATGGCCATAACTTGTTTCTTCTGTCAGACACTTGGCCTGCACCTGTTCTAAAAGACCAGACCAAATCTACCACCACAACCTGCATTTCGTTAGCCAATTTGGAAGTAATGTTGAGAATAACAGAGAAGGCTGCAAGAAATTACGAGACCTGTGCTTTCCTAATCCATCTGGAGTGTCAATTTCAGACGATGTGGTATTTGTGGGAGAGATGAAGGTAATGAGAAAACAGAAAACCTTCGAAAACCCATCTTCAAACCGGTTTGCTCAGGAAAATATGTAACTCTGGCCTCATTCCTTCTCCCGGCGCCAACTAACAACTATACGTCGAATACGATGACCTTTCCTGCGCAGAATAGCAATTTGTCGCCTTTTCCACACAACTCCATTTTACCATATAATGCTGCACAGATTAGTGTTTCTCCTTGGAATATTTTGCAACAATCCAGCAGTGCGCAAACTAATGTTTCTTATCCATTTCAAACAATTCCTCCATATTCGGTCCGGCGCAACAAATGTACAATCTAGACAGAGTACGGTAAATCTCATTTACATGTCTGGGCGGCTCAGATGTGCAGTGTAAGGCTCTGAATTCAGTGCAATTTGACTTCCATATCAAAAGATCACATTTCCACCAGCTTTGGCGGGAATTGAACTGCAATTCAGCTGAACGCAAGAATTACTTCTGCAGAGTCAATGCTGAATGCTTCAGACCACTTGCACCAGCTATTCCCTGATTATTCGCTGATTGCTTTTGAAAGATTGATCAAATATGCGGAACCGAATTTGAATTTGAAAATCAATATGGTCAGTTTGTAAATTCTTATTCTTCATTCTGATGTAAATTAAAATTCTCATTTACAGTCAATTGTTTTTAGTGGAAACCAGCCTCTACTCTGCCTGCTGCTGTTTCCGTGCACTTCTTTCTAATGCTTACAGTGCTTTTTCAGAGGTACGTAGCCCCCTTTATATACGTACATAAGCAGCGGTGGGTACGCCCACTTTGCGTTGGCGGTAGGAAGAAAAAGTTGGTCAAAAATCAGAGAATCAAATAAATTATTTACTAAACTGTCTATTGTATGCTCAGAATGTCTTTTAACATGCGTTTTTGAAGGCTGCTTTTGCTAAATTTGCATACCGTGGTATTATAGCTGCCCAATGTAACAGGTCATCCGCCGAAGGGGAGGGGGTTGGAGGAGTCTGGCACCAGCCGAGGGTCTGAACCCAAATTTTGGGAGGGGGTTTCGTACTAAAAACGCAAAAAACCGCAATTTCTCGGCTAAAAATCGTTAAAAATCGCTAATTTTAGCTTGAATACAGCTAAAAAGTGCTGTTTTTACAAAATTTACGATTTATAAAAATTTGCTCAACAAATTACTTTCCATAATTAAAAATGTTCTCACGGGGTCCCTGTCCGGGGTTCTGGTCTATGTGGTCCCAGGCCGGCCTGTTCCTGTTACATCTATGATGAGAATGAACGAAGTTTAGAGATATAGTCAGCAATAAATCTCGCTGTGTGTGTGCAGACACTCTATTTGCAGGAAAAAAGGATCTCTGTGTGTGGTTTGAACTGCATGATTGATTGATGGACCTTTCCTGGCCGGAATACTTGGCCTACTAGCAAAGAACAGACTAGCTCAATTTTTTGTTTAATGGTATTTTCGTATTTGCTGATTTTAAGCGAAATAAAATAATATTTTACATTATATCGATACCCGTTTTTATCTTAGGGAGCTTTAGTAATATTTTCATTTTCAATTAAGACAGAGAAAACCGGTCCACAAATCCGCTAATTTTTTAAGAAAAACATTCCGAGGCACAGAGAACCGACAGATAATTAATTATGAGCTGTGCTGAAACCAATCTATGTGTTGCAGTAAGAATATTTTCAGAAATCGGAGCCTCGGCAGCAATTGGTAGCCTTTTCACAGAGTTTATTAATTAGTTTTATGCAGCAGATCAGTCTCTCTACACAAACTCACAGACTGATGACCACAGCCGAACTACCATGTCGTTTACGTAGGAGTTGTTGTTTGAGTAGAGTCCATCTATTTGTTTTTGGATCGAACACCTCCACTGTTTTGCTTGCATCTTTGTCTCCTCCTCCACCAACCGCAAACAGTCGAGTCCCGTCCGATAACAAACTGAACAAATATCTGCTCTTATTCATTGATGGAATTTGAGTCCAAGTGTTGCTGACTGGGTTGTAGCGCTGACACGAGGAGAGACGACCTCTAATCCATCCACCACACACATAGATTTGGCCGTTGAGCACTGTGGCTGAGTGAGTTTCTCGTTTTGTAGGCATGGAAGCGACAGCTGTCCAAGAATTTGACGTTGGAGAGTAGCTCTCCACTGTACTCAGAGTTCTTCTATTATTGATCCCTCCGATGGCGTAGATCTGTCCCTCAACTGCCACCAATGCCAGTCTTTCTCTCTCAGTTGCCATCGAGGCAATTGAGTGCCAGTTGTTTTGGTGCAACCGCTCACACGATGACAAGTACTCCGTCCGATGAGCAGCTCCGTCTCCGTATTCTCCACCGCACACATAGATGATTCCATCCAGAACAGTGCTGGCATGGTTCATTCGACTTTGTTGCATGTGAGGAGCACTGGAGAGTCGGTTGGTTGAGGGGTCAAAGGTGAGCACACTCTTCACTATTCTGCTTCCATCCTCTCCTCCAATGATGTAGACAGTTCCATTCACGAACTCAGAAGTGTGCCATCGTCTGTTCTGAGGCAGTTGAACGTTGAGCAGATAGTTTTTGTCTGGCTTGTCTGGGTAATACACTTCCATCGATCTCCTTGCTTCAACACCAAAACCGCCGCTGATCAGAAAGCCAAAGGGAACAGCTGAAAGAAAGAGAATGGAGGGTTGGTAGAAGACTGACTGTAAATGGAGTTAAACAGTTATTTATTGGTATTTAGTACTGTTATTTTACTAGTGGATTTTTATTTTACTATTTGCTAAATTTACTACAAATTCAGCTCTTCAATTTAATATTTATTTCTGTTTTACTACCAAGCAGCTCCGATTTTACTAAGTTTTGTTTTACTAATAATTTTACTAGGTACTATTTTACTACGATTTTACTAGTCATTAGGGGCAATTTTGCATCAATGATAACAAGATGTTATGAATAATTAATGTTTAGCCTTAGAGGGCTGCTAACGCGCAGTTCTGGCTGCTGGCGTGGCACGTTCATAAAATAAACGGCTAAAATTCTCAATTTTAAGCAGTCGAACAGCTAGAAAGCTAGAAACTAGAAGCTAGAAGTTTAGGAGCTAGAAACAAGTATAAAATGAGAAAAAAGGCTGCAAATAATATAATAATATAATCGTGAATCACGGATTTGCTTCAAATTATCAACCGCGAAAAGGTCAAATACGGTTACCAAAAGGCTTTTACCTGGCGGTACCATATATTGTCGTGAACACTCACGAGCTATAAGCCTACGGTGGGGTGTCATAGGCTTTAAACTTGGTAGGGTGGTGATTGGTCGGGGCGCAGTTGAGTGGGCGTGGCCTATTTGTTTATTGCCGGCACGCATTTCTGGAACATTCTATGTACAAAGTATAGGCGCGCCTTTGTTGTTTCTAGAACTTTCTATGCCTCGCCTCCTATTGGCTGGTGGGCGGGGCTTTCTAGAACTTTCTATGTATTGTTGATATAGGCGTGAATTATGTATTATGACATCATGTTCTAGAACCTTCTGGAACTTTCTTTGTAGTATATAACCCTTTGAATCACACCTACTCCATATGGAGTGGGTCCAGAGGCGTTTAGAAGGGTCGGAAAAAATGCGTTAAAGGTCATTATTGTCAGTATCCAAGATGTAAAGAATAGGATATCAACTTTAGCTCCAAACCCCAACTAGCCAACAAACCCACCCCGCGCAAAGGCAATCGCCACGGCACTGCTGAATGCGTCTGAGTCGTGTGCATCTTGTCTTGCGCTTATGGCTTACTAACGCCAGTTGTTTTCTGTTCTACGGATCGATTCTAGGTCAAAATGCCCCCCGCCATGGATCCACTGAATAAGGGTCCCGACCACCCAGATAGCCAAATCTGAGCCTAAGCCAAAGGCTCATGCCGCGGTTGCATTTCGTTTATACATGTGTTGTATGATAGAATAACTCCTTAAGGTTCATATTAGCCACCGGTGGCTAACTAAAAGTTTTGTCCAGGCAGACACTCATTTGTCCGGCCGGACACGCGTGTCCGGCTGGACATAAAAAATTCTTGTGTCTTGGACAGCCGGACACACATTCGGACAAATTTTTTGACTGCCGCGGACCAAAAAACGGACACATTTTAGACCTGCCGCAGACAGATTTAGCGAGCGCTCATTTTTGCTTGAGTATGCGTAACATTGTCCAGAATGTGTGCATTGAGTACACAACATTCCAGTAACTGGACAAGGAACGTTAAAACCACCTAAAGATAATTTTTAAGAAGGCATCATGCCAGATGTAATCGTGACATGAATAACATAAACGGTGTGGGAATTAACTGCTTAGGGTTCATATTCGTCACCGGTGAGGAACAAAACGATATGTCGGGGCGGACACACCTATGTATGGCCGGACACAAAAATTTCGTCAAATCTTTTTGGCTTGCTTCGGACACTGGTAAACTGTCCCAAGCATTGTATAACAGTGTCCAGACAGTAAGGAGAAAATGTCCAGGCAACTATGAAAGCGTCCAAACTACTATGTAGCACTACTGTCAGGCAGTAAGGAAAAGTATTCAAGCAACTGTGAAAGGACCTGGATTATACACATGAATGACTGCAGCATAGGGAACATGACTAAGAGACCAGACCAATCAAACGCATGTCAGTCAGTTATATGATGATTTTTTGTCGATTTGGATTTGGCGCTTTGTGAATCTTTCACTCAGAGGTTTGTCCTGGAGAGATAGGTGGCCGGACAAAACCACAGGAGCTGACAACCTGTACAGAACTGTTGGAGCCACAAGTCCGGACTGAACACGTGCACTCATAGGTTTGTCCTAGAGAGATAAGTGGCCGGACAAAACCACAGGAGCTGACAACCTGGACAGAACTGTTGGAGCCACAAGTCCGGACTGAACACTTGCACTCATAGGTTTGTCCTAGAGAGATAAGTGGCCGGACCAAACCACAGGAGCTGACAATCTGGACAAAACTGTTGGAGCCACAAGTTCGGGCTGAACACTTGCACTCATAGGTTTGTCCTAAAGAGATAAGTGGCCGGACAAAACCACAGGAGCTGACAGTCTGGACAGAACTGTTGGAGCCACAACTCCGGACTGAACACTTCCACTCAGTGGTTTGTCCTAGAGAGATAGGCCGGACAAAACCACAGGAGCTGACAACCAGGACAGAACTGTTGGAGCCACAAGTCCGGACTGAACACTTGCACTCATAGGTTTGTCCTAGAGAGATAAGTGGCCAGACAAAACCACAGGAGCTGACAATCTGGACAGAACTGTTGGAGCCACAAGTCTGGACTGAACACTTGCACTCATAGGTTTGTCCTAAAGAGATAAGTGGCCAGACAAAACCACAGGAGCTGTCAGTCAGTTATATGATGATTTTTTGTCAATTTGGATTTGGCGCTTTGTGAATCTTTCACTCAGAGGTTTGTCCTGGAGAGATAGGTGGCCAGACAAAACCACAGGAGCTGAGCTGACAACCTGTACAGAACTGTTGGAGCCACAAGTCCAGACTGAACACATGCACTCATAGGTTTGTCCTAGAGAGATAAGTGGCCGGACAAAACCACAGGAGCTGACAACCTGGACAGAACTGTTGGAGCCACAAGTCCGGACTGAACACTTGCACTCATAGGTTTGTCCTAGAGAGATAAGTGGCCGGACCAAACCACAGGAGCTGACAATCTGGACAAAACTGTTGGAGCCACAAGTTCGGGCTGAACACTTGCACTCATAGGTTTGTCCTAAAGAGATAAGTGGCCAGACAAAACCACAGGAGCTGACAGTCTGGACAGAACTGTTGGAGCCACAACTCCGGACTGAACACTTGCACTCAGTGGTTTGTCCTAGAGAGATAGGCCAGACAAAACCACAGGAGCTGACAACCTGGACAGAACTGTTGGAGCCACAAGTCCGGACTGAACACTGCACTCAGTGGTTTGTCCTAGAGAGATAGGCCGGACAAAACCACAGGAGCTGACAACCAGGGCAGAACTGTTGGAGCCACAAGTCCAGACTGAACACTGCACTCAGTGGTTTGTCCTAGAGAGATAGGCCGGACAAAACCACAGGAGCTGACAACCAGGACAGAACTGTTGGAGCCACAAGTCCAGACTGAACACTTGCACTCATAGGTTTGTCCTAGAGAGATAAGTGGCCGGACCAAACCACAGGAGCTAACAATCTGGACAGAACTGTTGGAGCTGACAGGAGAAGGGCTGAGGAGAGTTGTTGCCACTTGGCCTAGGGCTTGGCTGACCGAGGACTACTGAAGGAGTCGGCCAACCTACTGCAGTAGCTCTTACTACTAGTAGTAGCTACTGCAGTAAGAGTATAAACAGCGCTTTAGGCTGTTTTAAGAGTCAGTTTGCGAGAACATCGACTGTTCTTCTTCACAGCTATGTGCAAATCGAAAAGTCGGCCATCGCTAAAACTTAGCTCTGGGGTCCCTAGTTTGGGGAAGTTGTACCTAAACTTGAAGAGCACAGCCTCCTGCGTGTCCTTGTTCGCCAGAGGCAGGCCTCGGAAGTAGGCTCACCAGCAAGCAAAACCGGCCACTTGAGGTGTCATGTTTGACTGAGCATAACTTGCGATTCCGGCCAGCTGGAACCTTGTAATTCATGTCAATCGAATCGCCATGTCATGGGCTTTCTTTTTCATATAACACGAGCTTTTCTCTTGCTTCGTTTGGTCCCCACATCACGAAATTTGGAAAAAATCACGAAAATTCGGCATGGTGAAATTTACTAAATTGGCCGTGCAAAAATGAAGTCATCGATTTTTGGCCATTTTTCGCCCCCCCTCCCCCCTTGTCATCGGTTGTCATCATATTCCAAACCCCCCTCTAAAAGCGAAAAAATGACGTCACTTTTTTCCAACCCCCCCCCCCCGAATTTGCAAAAATTCCTGCATTCAAATGAGCAAATTTTGGGACAATAGCTCTTAGATTCTTCTAGTTATTCTTCTAAATTCTTCTAGATTTTTCCGTATTTAGAAACAGCTTGTTTTTAGAAGATTTTTCACTATTTTTAAGAAAATCAAAGAAAACAATTTGAAAATCTACCAATTTATCACAATTCAGTGAAAAACCCATTTACACAGTTATGAACTACATGTGTTAAAAATAGCAAGGTATCCAAGTAAGGTAAGTGTAGTATGGGTACATAGGTACACCTTTTTTGGTAGAGGTAGAAAGAAAAAACCTGTCAAAAATTAGAGAAAAGAAAAAATTCTTTACTAAAGGTGTCTAAATAGCGCCCTATGCATGGTGCCTCTTTTTTGACGGCCTGGCCTGGAATATCAAATTTCGAGTCCGCCCGGATGACATTTTGCGCTGGACGGCCCGGCCCGTTTCAGGAAGGCCAAAATCGCCGAAAAATCTTGCAAAATCACTTGTGCGAGAACTACATACAGTACAGTATGTACAAAAGAAACAGTTCTAATGACATAACAAACCTAAACATAAAACAGATTTAAAGAAAAACTTATTTTGGCTAAAGTAGCCTCAATCCGTCCTGGGCAGACTCCAACCGGAACAACCCAGCCAAAATTTTGTGCCAGGCGGCCTGTGCAGGGCTCTAATGACGACCAGAATGCGTTTTAAATGCGTTTTTGAAAGTTAATTTTTCAACATTTTCTTGCCCTTGTTGGTCAGAATCCCAACCAGGCCTCCTCATACTACTAAAACTGTTACATTTAAGCTAAGAATGCCTTTCAAATGCGTTTTTGAAGGCTAATTTCTCTAAATTACCCTATGAGACAAAAGTGACGTCATCATTGGCCGAACCCGCCCTACCCCCTTGTCATCGATTGTCATCATTTGGCAAACCCCCTCCCCCCCTAACCGATGAGGTCATTTTTGCACAGCCCCAAATTGGATTTTTCTCGAAAACAAAAAACCTAACCCCCTGGGAGATTGCTTTATTTTAAAGCCCCGCAAATTGCGCTTCTAACGGTGCATAGATGTCGCCAAAATGTGTGACGGTGCAAGTTAAATCGCCACTCAAAAGTCAAGGACAACCAAAAATTGGCATATTTGGCGTTGTTTATGTATGTATGTATGTATGTATGTATGTATGTATGTATGTATGTATGTATGTATGTATGTATGTATGTATGTATGTATGTATGTATGTATGTATGTATGTATGTATGTATGTATGTATGTATGTATGTATGTATAATGTAATGTAATGTAATGTAATGTAATGTAATGTTCACACTTCCTGATTTAGGCCATTCATTAGAAACTGTAAGTAAATTCACAGTAGATGAAAAACACAGACAAAAGGCCAACACCAACAAGGTCTGAAATGTCCTAAAATGCCCTTGCCAGTCTGAAACACAATTTATGAGTACACATCTATACCCAGTTCTTGGCCTGCAAGAATACCCTTATACACAAGAAGCAGCAGAATAAGGCAATAGAACAAGAACTGTTGACTGTAAGTAAAACTTACTTGAGCTTCACTAAATGTCCACCATGAAATAACAATTCCCTCTTGTGACAACTCTGGTTATCTGCGATCCATTAATGTGGCCCAATTGGTTTAACGTTGCAGAGCCGGCCTGAGATATCTGACCAATGTGAGTGACGATGTGTGTCTGTTGCATGTTTAGTGAACACAATGTCAAACTGAAAACTTACCAGTGCTATTGCTTTTTCACAAGACACATTCTTGTTAATATTAAAGTGAGCGATACGTTTTCATTGGTTGGATGCTTATTGCCTTTTCTCTCATGAGTTGGCTATATACCGTACATATGAATTCTCAAATATACAATGTGAACATTACATACATGCATACATACATACATACATACATACATACATACATACATACATACATACATACATACATACATACATACATACATACATACATACATACATACATACATACATACTGTACATACATACATAAACAACGCGAAATATGCCAATTTTTGGTTGTCCTTGACCTTTGAGCGGCGATTTAACTTGCACCGTCACACATTTTGGCGACATCTATACACCGTTAGAAGCGCAATTTGCGGGGCTTTAAAATAAAGCAATCTCCCAGGGGGGTTATTTTTTGTTCTCGAGAAAAATCCAATTTAGTAAATTTCACCATACCGAATTTTCGTGATTTTTTCCAAATTTCGTGATGTGGGGACCGAACGAAGCAAGAGAAAAGCTCCTGTTATATGTGAAAAGAAAGCCCATGACATGGCGATTCGATTGACATGAATTACAAGGTTCTAGCTGGCCGGAATCGCAAGTTATGCTCAGTCAAACATGACACCTGAAGTGGCCGGTTTTGCTTGCTGGTGAGCCTACACCCAAGGCCTGCCTCTGGCGAACAAGGACACGCAGGAGGCTGTGCTCTTCAAGTTTAGCGTAAGTCATCGCTAGGTACAACTTCCCCAAACTAGAGACCCCAGAGCTAAGTTTTAGCAATGGCCGATTTTTCGATTTGCACATGGCAGGGTCGATTGTCTCACGAACTGACTCTTAAGGTCTAAACCATGAAACAGCCTAAGTCCACTATCAGAATTTTTTAAAAATATGGAAATCAGGAAACATGTGGTGGCCCAAACTCAGGTGCAGGGTAGCACTGGTATGGGCCTCTTTTGGCATAATACAATTTAGGGCATAGCATTTTCCACAATTTATTTCAGGCTGGCCGAAAACTTTGAACGCGTTTTTCTCGTTTCATCTATTTATGGACTGAGGCATTTCTTCGTCTGAGCGCTTCAATTGTACTTTACACTTTACGTTTAGGTATTCTTGTTGTGGATGCTGTGCTTGATCCTGTGGTGGTGGTGGTGGTAGTGGTGGTGGTAGTTGTGGTGGTGGTGGTAGCGGTGGTGGTGGTAGTGGTGGTGGTGGTAGTTGTGGTGGTGGTGGTAGCGGTGGTGGTGGTAGCGGTGGTGGTGGCAGCGGTGGTGGTGGCAGCGGTGGTGGTGGTAGCGGTGGTGGTGGGGGTAGTGGTGGTGGTGGTGTGGCCTAAACAAAGCTGTTAAGCAATTGCGTAATCAATACACACATATAATAAAGGATCTTTAGGGTCGGCCCCAGGTTGGCGCTCACTGAAAAGATTGTCCCTATGACACCTACTTATCAGTCTGAAGAAGAACTGGATAGTTTCATTTTGAACTGGGCTCCTCAGGTCTCTGTGAGTGTAGTTGCATCCCTCTTTGCTGCACAACAGGTTTGCATATGATACATTATACCATGTATTTCCACCTTCTTTTCTTGTGTTCCGCCAGTCTTTTGGGCTCACGAATTTGTATCCGAAACTAACATAATCATACTAAAGAGTCAAAATTTTGATAACTACAAACTAAATACTCTAAATGCCATACAGCTTTTTGAACTTTATCTTTTTGCAAATGACTGGCTTTTTAACGCATCAGCAAGTTTCTGGCTTTCCGATTATGTTCTTTTCAGATTGTCTTCGTTTAGTGCAGTAAACTGATAGACTGAAAGTTATTTTTGAATCATTTCAACTAGAAGCGTCATCTGAACATCTAAAACTATAAATTTTGAGTTTGCGACGGTTTGAACGCGTTTCCGAGCAGGTCTGAAATAGCGTTCCAATAGGTATTGAACAGATTTCCGATACGTCTGAAACAGCTTTCCGGTATGTTTAGCATGCTTTTTACTTTCCGATAGGTTGGCCAACTACGCCATATGGCGTTGGTCATTTGCAAAGGGTTAATTTTTCACTGCACCTGGCGTTCTGGTTTTGGGATGAAAATTGTTATGTCAATGCTGAGTGCAACGATTGGCAGTTGTGCGGCAACAGCAACAATGAACAGAATATTGGTCATCTTTGTTATTCACCGGCAAACTGCATGCACTGCAACAGTACTTGACACCAACATAATAGTGTACATCGAAGGTAAACTAAAACAACGACACAACTCATCCTCTGCCATTTCACCTTTTGAGTCGGTATACAAAGTTTTACACTTCAGACTGCTGCCCTCTGTTGTCTTGCAAGCTACAAGCTTTTCACGCACACCACAATAAGCATCCACTCAACAGAGTGAAGAAGGGTCGATAATATTGTGTGAGTGAATGGTGTATGTGGCTTAGGTAATAAGTGTCCCTTTGTACCAAGTACAACATTGAATGGTTGTTTGAAAGAAATTGTTGACAATAGGATGCTGTTTTGTAGTGCTAATTGGTTGCTATACACCGAGTATCAATGAGAATGGCTCCAATTCAGTGTGGGCATGCATACATGTAGAACTTAGAAGAATATGTGAAATCGAGCAATTTCAATACCTATAGAAAGAGCGAAAGAAAAGGAAAGATTTCTTTTTCCTGCCATTGCTTCTTATTATCTTCGCCAAACAAAAGACATCAATTGAAGCGTTCAGACGAAGAAATGCCTCAGTCCATAAATAGATGAAACGAGAAAAACGCGTTCAAAGTTTTCGGCCCGCCTGAAATAAATTGTGCAAACTGTTACACCCTAAAGTGTATTATGCCAAAAGAGGCCCATACCAGTGCTACTCTGCACCTGAGTTTGGGCCACCTAGTGTTGTTACAATACCAAAATTTCCGTTTGACTATGACTATTACTACCGTCCGTTTGAGTACAATACCAGAGTAGTCAAATTTGACTATATCGTAGTCAAACCGTTTGACTACCATGACCACCGGTTTGACTACATTGACTACTAGGGTTCCGACTATATATAGATATCGTTATCGAAAAGTCGATATATCGACCCTTTTTCCAATATCGATATCGATATCGCGATATTTCGCATCGATATTTTCGATATTTTTCGGGTTGGAAAGTAGGGAAAAACAAAACTGACACCAAGTTTATCTCTCTGGAACTGAAAAAAAAAACAGTTTTTCCTGGACAACTCAGAGACCGATGGTAGTCAAAACCTAACAGTGGCACGATAGCTCTCAGAAACGTCAATTTCTCGGCATATAACATGCTATAACATGCTCATAACAACTTGCTATAACATGCTCATTTGAAAGGTGACTCAATTCAGTCGCATCTACAATGTAGGGTACAGAGCCATAAAATTTTATATCACCTAATGCAGTTTTTGCCGCTGATTACGAAAATGACATCTGTTTTTAAATCTGACTGCTCCTGAGCTACTTATGTAACTTTTACGCCCTGGTACTCAGACAATAAGTTATCTGTCAAATCTGGACGTAATATGGTATCTATCTGGTGCAGTTTTCTCCGCTGATTCCGCCACGGCCACTCTGTCGCAAGTTATGGACCTCCAAAATTTCATTAGTGAAACTAACCTTCTAAGCTGCTGTCATACATGAAAATTGGCAGGGGTCTAAGCTGGATGGATGGGTGGATTGTCCAGGCAGAGCCGTCATAGCCCCTGCGTTACAGGTCACATTGCGGGCCCATCACGCACACCCACCTCTACTGTTTCACAGCAAGTTTAAAATAACAAATAGCAAGTTAATTTATTTTTGGGCCAAATCGGGTAGCAAATAGGAAATTCCTAGCAAGTGAATTTTGGGCAAAGCGCCGCCTAGCAAATAAATAGCTAGTTTATTTCGGATTGAGGGAACGAGAAATTTGCTAGGAATTTGCTAGCAATTTACTAGGAATTTACTAGGCTCAGACATATTCATCCATTATCCGCTTTGACTGGGACCTGATGTGCTGTCTAGACCTATTTTGTAGTGACTACTAACTACTAACCACTAACTACTAATTTTTGGGGTTTTATGATGTCATCAAGACTACAAATTGACTACGACTACATATTCATATTTAGTGACTACAAATTGACTACAAAATACCTTTTGAATTTGTGAATTAGTAGTCAGCAATTTCTGCAATATAATTGGTCGTATCATGCATATTAGCCATTTAGAAACGGAAATGGTGCCGTTTTATCAGTGGGTTTTTGTTAACTGTGCTTTTTCACTAGTTTTGACAACTTTTTTGTCACTGAAAAGCAATTTTCCTGTTATATTTTGGAATATTTATTGAATTTCTGACCATTTCTAAACAAAGCAAAGTGCACGTTTGTTTGTTTCTTGATAAACAAAACATAAAATAGGTAGATTAATAACGAAAATATATCTTTAGAAGTTGTAAACAAGAAAACCGTGCATTTTTAAGCTAATCCTAAATTTGAAATTTTTGTAGGAGAAATTAACAGGCTTTCTATTTTTCACAGCTTGTAGAAAATAGATGTTATTCCTTAAATGTCCACCTCTCCCTTCTTTGATTCACTATTTTTGGTTTTTCAACTTCTTGTTTTATATCCTAAACCTAAAAATTTGGTAATTTTATTCAAAATTTTGCTGACTACAAATTGACTACTAACTACGACTGCATATTCAAAATATAGAAATTTTGATACTACTAACTAAGACTACTATTTAAAATTTGTAAAAGAAATAGGTCTAGTGCGGTCAGGATATATAATTCACCCAAGGTTGGTTACGCTACGCATACAGCTAAAGTAGGGCTAATAGCCAAAGTACAGTACGTATGGACGAAAGTCAGTCTCTAGGCTGACAGTAAATTCAGCAAATAGAAAACTACTGAAAGTGTTCATGTTAGGGATAAAGTTAGAGAAAATTCTTGGCTGTGCTTCTCTTTCTGCTGTTGTTTGTTCAGCTTGTTTGAACTGAGATACAATGTATAGTTTTGATTTTAAAATGGTACTGACTGGGGTTTTTCCACTTTAATAAGGCAACTAGGAAACTGGCGAAAATCGGTGACTTTTGACCCCCTTTTGAAAACCACAATCAACAATAACCATGGTGGTCTTATGATCGGAAAATCTTGCAGTTATCATTTGGCTAAGCGAAAAATTTGCAGCAAATCCTAGCAAATTGATAGCAAATAGATAGCAAATTTCTAGCAAATAGCAAGTTAATAACAAATTAAATTTGAAATTGCAGTGTCTAGCAAGCAAATAGCTAGTAAATAAAATTGCTGACTGTTAAAAGCAAGTTAATAGCAAGTTAATTAGAAAATAAATTAACTGGGAGACAGTACACCTCCTGCCCTTCCTTTGCTACTAGCCGGCATACATGCTCGGTGTCAGTCTGGGTGGGTCTCAATGTTAAAGATTTCTATTTTTGGTCCGATCATCTGTTAACCGTTACTTCAAGGAAATGGTCAAAGCGTCAATGTTCGTTTTTAACGATGTATGTATGGTTTCAAAGGTAGCCAAACTTTGACTTTTACTACCTGTCTGTTTTACTACAATATCACAAACGTTTTCTGACTTTTACAATACTTTGACAGTCAAAACAACACTCTAGTATTAATTACAGAATGCCTCTTGCCACCAAAATGACAGCAAAGAATACAGATAAGCAGAAATCAGACAGGTATGTATCGTCTTCACACAAAGTAGACTTCTTCAGTTTCTCTCACCCCAACTGCATCTTCTGCTGCAGGTTTGTGCATTAGTTTGTAGACTTCATGTTGCTCCCCAGCCATCTTCTGCACCAGTCGCTCAAGTTCAGTCACTCTTTCACTCAGACCACTATTCGCAGTAGTCGTGATGTCTATGGCTGTGTGATTCTGAATGTCGCCCAAAGCTGCTACAGCTAGTACTGCGGGTGCAACCAAGGCACTGGTTGGGATCCGCCCAAACATGGAGCGGATTTGGTTTCCTGTCTTGGTCTTCTTGTTGAACGCATAGACCAGCTGTTTGATCAGGTAGACCAGAGCGTGTACAATGCCAATCATGCTGGCCCCTATCCAGAAGTCAAATATACCTCCCACCTCTGCCAGGAATCCAGACCAACTGTTACGAGGCTCTTTGGTGAACTCGATATAGTCCTAAAAGGCAATCATGTACGGGCTTCCTTCAGCTAGTGCATGCCGCAACTTGCATTTTCTGAAAGTGTCAGTCACTTTATTAACTGTTTTTGTCTAGCTAACAGCTAAATTCAGAAGAACCAATAGGGGAGCTAGAGGTAGCTGATGCAGTGTAGCAAACTTATTTGTAATTCCGTTCTGTAAATGGTAACCACGGAATCTGATGAGTATCTGTCTCTCTTGACTGAGACAGTTCCCCGCAAGAACAGCTGCACACAAGGCGGATCTGCTGCACTCCACTGGGTTGAACACTGATCGAACAGCTCAAGTCTTTTTCCGTTTGCATGGTTTGAAGTGTCAACCTCAAAGCAGCTCTTAAATGAAGTGTGGTGCTCTTCAAAAGAGCATATGTGTGAATTTGGTTCTGGATCAAGCGTTGGAAAAAGCAGGATCAGTCCATAGATCGAGTCCATAGCTGGGTGGCATTTACAGACGGCAAAGAACTTTCTGCGATAACAGTCATGGGCAGCGAGGTGATGCGGGTAATTATCAGATCGACAGCTTTCTCTCAGCGCTTCAGAATGCTTGAACACCCGATCGATCTCAATGTCTAGTGTAGATTGAAAGCCCGGTTGTACCGAGGCTGTCAGTCCGACACTCCTCATATGTACCCGCAGGGTGGTCGCGTCATCTCTTTTGAATTGAAACTCGCGGAAATTGCACGACCAGCACAAACGCAGATAAACCAAATGAAAGAGGGGACCTGTGCTAAATAAGCATCCAAACTGAAGGTGAATCTCAAATTGATCAATAACTACGTCAACCAGTTCCATTCGATAGTTTGAATCGGAAGTCGCTGGTTCAATGGGAGGCAAAAACAAACAAATCACGGAAAACCAGGGGACTGTTAGTAGGATATTACTGACAAATCCTCCAGAGAAGTAAAACGTTATATAAAATTGCGTAATTTCTAGATTTTGTATTAAATAAAATGGAAACATTCTCTTTCTGATTTTGCTGGCGCACGTGTTACTTCTGTATCAGATGAGGCTGTCCAAAAACTAGCATTTTGGGCCAGTGCCTGGCGAGCCTGAAAGTGTGCAGCCTAACTCATGTACATTTGTATACTGTTTGTTGCATAACATGACCTATACTATACTTGGTGGGGCTCTCAAAACTGTCAAAAAGGTTGTTTGTTTTTGCAACACTTGAGTCTCTTGATTCTCTGGTCATAAACAGCTCACACGTTTCCATCACTTCAGTTGTCAGTTTCTGGACAAAACGTTTAGCTGTTACGTTGGGCAGACTGTCAAGATGTCTACTGATCTTTGCCATCAGCAGCGATGACTCGTCGAAGAGCAGGGAGTTGAATTGACCATTCACCTTCAAACAAAAAATATAAACACGCACAGCAAGTAAGGTACAAAAAAGAGGGAAGTGAAAACGTTGATTACCCAAGACAAAAGAACGTAAATTGTACTGCGTAGCCACTTTTGTTCAAAGAAGTTGTCCGATTGTGCTTGAGCCCAAAATTCATCCTCAATAAATTTGTCCGCAATTCGAATTTCAGCTGCACTCCACTTGCGATAGAAAACCTCCTCAAAGCTCTGATTTACGATGACCGAATAATTTCTAATAAAGTCGATGTAAAATACGCGTCTTGGTATAAGCGTCTGAACAACTAAATCGAGAGTGTAGTTGCCGTCAGGAACTTTATCCTTTTTGATGATCTCTGCTCTGATGATGGTTGGTTGAGCAGCATTTTCCGAGATAATCTTGACTGTGTCACTGACAGTCAAAACGGCGAACGCAACCAGCACCAAGTACCAGACAACTACCTCCCACTTAAATTTGGCTGTATCAATCAGCGAAAAGCCAGCAATGGGTGTGCTGGAGTAGAATTTATTCTTCTGTAGCCAGTGAAAGACTGGGTTCAGTCGCTTCAGTTTGGCTTCGTGAGTCCTCCTGTTTTCTTCCATTCTCTTCTCAAGCCCCAATTGAAGAGAAATGGACAGACAATAGCGGGATATCGGAGTCTTCTGCGTTCACAACCACAGCTGGAGTCCACCAAACTGGAATGCCCACGTATCTGATTGATTCCTCACAGTAGGCTTTCTTTTTGCATTTTGGAGAGAGACTTTTCTTTTTACCATCTCTACAGTTCATAAAGACAGAGCCGGTTTTAGAAGTTAAAGACGACCTTTATGCACTGTCATGAGGGTATCCATGGCTACTGCAACCTTACCAAGTGATTGGCTAACTGCCAACGTTACGCCTATTTACAAGTCTGGCAATTCCAGTATTCCTGTGAATTACAGACCGATTAGTCTTACAAGTACAACTTGTAGGCTTATGGAAAAAGTGATCAAGCAAACATTGCTTGATTTTCTTGTTTGGTCTGCTTTGATTTCAAAGCAGCAATTTGGCTTTCTAGCAGGTCGTTCAACCATTGGTCAGCTCTTGAGCTGCGTCAATGATTGGACGATCTCTGTGGACCAGCGGATACCGGTTGACGTTATCTATCTTGATATTGCTAAAGGCACTGAGCCATTTCACCGTGCCCAAAGGGTCTGCATCAGTGGATTCCAGTCCAATCAGGTGTGCCTCAGGGCTCTGTCTTGGGTCCAGTCCTATTTCTCATATGTATTAACGATCTTCCTGAAGTACTAAAGCATAGCAAAATCAAACTGTTTGCTGATGACTCCAAAACATACTTTTCCGTCCCTACACTAATTGGCAATACTGTACTTTCAGATGATTTAAACGCGGTGTTCAACTGGGCTAAGGCTATGCAATTGAATATTGCATTGCATAAATCTTCAGTCCTACATCTGTATCCCCGACTCAACTCAATGTTCGAATACACAGTTGATGGCACAATCATTCCCACTTCTGAATGTGTTCGGGATCTGGGGGTTTTGATTACTCCCGACCTAAAATTTACAGCTCACTGCAATTACATTACTAATAGGGCTCGTGTTATGGCCAATCTTATTCTGTCGTGCTTTGAGCTAAAGGATCCTGATTTTCTCATTAAAATGTTCAAAACTGACGTACGTCCTAGATTAGAATACGGGACCCAAGTTTGGTCCCCTCATTTGACAAGAGATATTCAGAAAAATGAATCTGAGCAGCGTTTCTTTACTTCTAAGATCCCTGGGCTTGGTTCTCTCCCGTATGAAATTCATCTAGTAGCTACGGGCTTACAGTATTTGGACATCAGGAGAATACAAGCCGATCTTGTATTCGTCTATAAACTGCTTCACGGCATAGTTGATATGTCATGCGAAGAGTTTTTCTCTGTAGCACCCCAAACTGTAACTCGTAGCCACTCTTTACAACTATCTGTTCAACGAGCACGGTCTAACACAAGACATTTTTCTTTTGCTTGTAGAGTTGTCCCAATATGGAACAGTTTACCTGATAATGTGGTCCATTCCCGATCCGTTAAGATCTTTAAGGAGGCATTCAGTCGCTTAAAATTTTCGTGTTTTACTAATAGATGGGCTTGGGTTATAAAATTGCTATTATATGGCTAACTCAATGCCTTTTCCTTGACTCATATCGCTCTTATCGTTACTTTGTACTATCATTATGCTACATGTGTGTCTGGGAATAAACTTTACGTACTTACTTACTTACATTTTTGTCTATAAATACTGGAGAACTTCGTAGCATGATTGAATTCACCAATGATTTGAATCAATATCAATTATTCAAAAATCTTGACGTTCAATTAAACTTTTCTTGACACAATTGTTGATGTTCAATTAATGTCTAGAGGTAAACGTTCAATTGAACGCCCACGGCCATTGAACTGAAATTCAACTTGCGCAATTTTGAATCACAACTAATTTTGAATCAAGGTTATGTTGCTAATGTTTCAGTGACGAAATCACAGAGGTTACGCTATATTCAAATCCATTTTATCATTTTATATTTTTCGCCAGACAATATGTCGATGATGATGATGACCGTCATGTGGTGATATATCGTGCGAACTGAATTGTATTGACGCAAATTCTATCAATTTATAGTTCAAGTCTTTCTCTTTGAGCTACTGTTGCATGCGTATATACGCATTACGCATATCATTACGCAAAGTACCATTGAGTTTCAGAATGCGTATACGCATAGGCATACGCATACGCATTTGAATTTCATTACGCAATATTATTACGCATTCTGCCAAAAGTTTGCATATTTTTGCGTAATGCGTATTGGGTACGAAAAATAGCTACCTTTTCTAATGTCTTGCAAAAAATTTAGCAAGTTGTACAGTAATTGTGGTTATTCTTCATGTTTTTAGTGTGAGGTAAGAGTACCAGGAATTTTCTGAGATATTTTGAAGCTTCAACTAAGTTTTGCTTGCTACTATTTAAAAAAGAGGCTAAGTTTTGAGAGGAAAGGAAACCTGTGACAAATCCTTGAATTTACAATTTCTATTTCTACAGTTTTGGGTGACATCAGTTGTGTTGTATGCTCAGGCTATCTGTTTATGTTTCCATGTATGTATATTATGGTTGAATGCTACTAGACTTCTTCTTGAAATGAACATTAAAACAAACTTTTTGTTCCTACAAAGCCTCGTTCTTTGTTCCTGAAAGCGCATATTGCTTGCAAGTTGAAAACATACATACTGTACATCATACATGTAACAGGTTATCCGCCAAAGGATTTAGGGTCTGGCGTATTGGGCTTCTGAGCCCGAACTTTGGGAGGGGAGCTGGGCACTAAGAAACGCTCACAAATCGCAAAAATGGCCATTTTTAGGCTAAAAATCGTAAAAATGCTAATCTGGGCTGAAATACAGCTAAAAGGTGCTGTTTTACAGGCGATTTTGGCAATTTTTGTGTCTGAAATTGCAAAAATTGTAAAAATTTGCCCAAAAAATTCTTTCCACAAAAATCGGTGGGGGGTCGGAAAAACAGTCTTGGAGGGGTCCCCATCGGGGCAGACCCGCAGACCCCCTGTTTGTTTTGTTACATGTATGCTGTAGATACTATAATGCAATTCTTTGAGGTCAGGAAGTTATCATAAAGCCTCAAGTAGTCTAAAAAAACATGGATTATAATGCTGGATACCTAAACAGCATACTGTAAAGCCAAAAAAGCTGTTCAGTGAAATTTCTGAATGGTTCTAAGATTACGCATTACGCATACGCAATACGCAAAATACGCATTAGTTTTTGCAATGCGTGTACGCAAACTCATACGCATTTGTAATTGGAATGTGTATACGCATACGCATACGCATACGTATTTGAAAAATCCGGTATTAAACAACAGTACTTTGAGCCATTTATTCGTGAAACGGGTAAAATACAGTGTAATCCAAAACGGGGTTCGGCAAATTAATTCATTCTTTTCTTAGAGTTTAGTTAGGAAGCCGACCAAACGACGTCACTTGAAAGAAAGTCTTCAAACATTCCTGTCACATGCATTTTGCGTGTTTCTTTTACATTCTGATGATGTTATTTGCTCAGATATACGCACAAAGCTGACATTGGCACAAAAATTCTGAGTAGAAATTCGCTGCTATGTAATTGATGTTACCTATTTTATAAGGGAACAAGCAGACATGATACCCGTTTCGGGAACGCTCCATTTAACATTAACAATGTTGCGTTTAACAGGCTGCGTGTTAAGTCGCAACACGTTAATTGTTCGATTTTCTGTTCGATTATGTGTGTCTGTTAATAAGTCGCAACAGGCTAATTAATGAAACCGTTAATCATATGATATATTCTTTTTGCAGTTAATGGCACATAAAAAAGGAACAAAACGTAAGAAAAGGACCACACTTGGCAGAATGATTCTAGGACACTACCCCTTGTCGCCGACTACTTTTTTGTTTGATCTAACCTTAAGCCTGAGCCTAAACCTCATCCTTGAACATATAAAGCTTAGCCTTAGCTTAAGCCCAAGCTTGACAGAAAGCTAATTATGAAAGAAATAAAGATAATTGGTCACCTTTTGTACTGACTAAAACGGTAGTTTCGGACTGGGGGGAAGTGTTCTAATTTGAGCTGTTGGAAGGAATTACTGTTGTGCCGGCGATTTTACCTTTGAGATTTTTTCTTTCTAATCTAGCTGCTTTCTTCTTATTCGTTCTTTTTTGGATTATTTCCTCGTCAAACATTGCAAATGTTTTGCAGGCTGCCCCCAGAGACGATTTTTCCCGCCCCTCCTACTCCGATTTTTATTTTTAGTATTTTTCCGAAGTAGCTAACTTTTCAGCAAATTTTTGCAATTTTTTTAATCTGAGACACTATAATTGCAAAATTGTCTGTAAAACATCGCTTTTTATACCTTTTATTTATACCTAATTAGCGCTTTTTTACGATTTGTGCCCGAAAATCACTTTTTAACGTTTTCTAGCACTTAACCTCTCCCCAGATCCCAGGCCCAGGTTCAGCTGAGATCCCAGGCCTGCATCAGACCCTTCCCACACGCTCTATCGATCGATTACCTGTTACTGTATGAGTATGAAGGCGGAGGAGGGGGAAGCCTGTAAGCACACCACATCTGCCAAATGTTTTAATCTTTCAGACATTGAAATAAGGATTTTCTCCAATTATTTATTCACTGAATACGGCGCTTGGATTTGACCCCTGCATTTGACTTTTGTTTTCGTTGTGGAGTTGGTCAACTATTTATTCGATATGGTGCGTTATTTGAACAATTTACTAATCGTTGGCATATGTGTCGTTGGGGGGTATAGGTGGGCCGGCACCCAAGCCCGATTTTTCGGCAAAAGTCCCCCCAGCGGATGTTTTGGGTTCCAAAGTAAAGAAAATTTAGCCCAGACAATACATTCTGCTGCACAAAATTTGGTTTTCGCCTACCGTAGAACCCAAAACAGCGTTTTGTAAGGGTTTTGATTGATTGATTGATTGAATGAGTGAGTGATTGATGTATTCCCCCACGCTGTGGGCCAGAGTGGAGAGAGAGGGGAGCCGAAGAAAATGGCCCCTTGTTTGTGTGGTGGAGGATTGAGATCAGTTTCATCGACCGGTCAGACTCGTCGACTGGTCAGTTTTGTCGGAATCTGACTCTGGTGGGTGAGTTTCGTCGACTGGCCGGAATTGCGGCTGACCAGTTTCGCCGACTGGCCAGTTTTAAAATTCAGAATCTTCAAAGTTTAATCCATGATTAGGTTTAGGAAGACGTTTTTGCGCCATCAAACAAAATTTAGCAGAATTTAGGCTATACATGTAACAGGTCCGGACCGGCGTGGGGGAGGGGGTTTTCCGACAGGTGGGAGTCGAGAGGGGTTTCACCCAGAGGGGGTATAAAATTACAAAAAGCTCCAGAACGCCTGGAAATGCGTTTTTAGCAAGTTTTTCAGTAAGGACGCTGAAAATCGCTATTTTAAGCTGCCGAATAGCGTTTTAGAGCTAAAAACAAGCAAAAAAACGATAAAAGGGCTTCGAAGAACACCCATTTCTCTTAAACATCAGCAGTGGAAACGCCAAATTTGGTTTCCAAAGGGTTTTAAAGCGAATTTTAGCTGCTAATCTAACCCTGAGCTTGAACCTAAGCTTAGGTGCTTAACGGAAGATTTGTTTTTAGTGGTTCTCAACGCATGGACAGTCTTCTACAAAGAGAGAGGCGGGATTGTTAAGCCAAACTGACCGCACGGTACCGACCGTTTGCTGTCCGACACAAAGCTGATGACTCAAGTGTGACTTTCTCCTGATATTAATAATCTCTAGCCATTCTGTTATACGTGTATTAATTCTGTTCTGCTTTATCAACCGGATATATGCAACGATGCTGCCATTACTGCTTTTATAAAAAATCCTCTACTGTTGGAAACTCGGCGATACCAAATAACCCTTTCAAACTCACCTTTAACAGCCAACACTAAACTTCTTACTGAACTTGTAGTGTCCGTCTGAGACTCCAAGAGGCGCTGAACAGCACCACCAATGGCCAACAATAGCAGTCTACAGAAAGTTTATTACGAGTTTACACAAAACAACGTAGACCCCTCACACTTCACGCAATCGCAAAGAAATGACAGTAGCACAAAGCTATGAACAATCGCGAGAACTGTACAACAGCACAAATAATAAGAAGAGTCGTAAATAATACAGCACCAGTTTGGCGACCAGTGCGACGCCTTGAAAGTTCAACAGCAGTGGGCAAGCAGACAAGCCACACATCAGAACGAACACTGTAGTACCAGAGTAAGACCAACCTCGATCCACTATCAAACCAAAGCATTCATCAAGGCACCCTGAAAATAAATTGAAATTTCGACTACCAAACCAAAAGTTGGGTTGGGTGGTAGGTCAAGCAATTTTTTGGACAAAAGCTGTAAAAGTCCCCCCGCGCCTCACTCGCTTTGGCTGTGGCTGAGAAGACAGACCCGGACCTCAAATTTTATTACTTTTATAACTGGAGCGGTCCATTCGGTTGGTGGGACCCGGATCCCTAAATAGGGGCACAAGGGTACCTTAATTGGTTCCGAAAACATTAACCACCCTCTAGGAAAACGTTATTTTTAAACTTTAGAATTACAAAGTCCTACTTTTTGGGACCATTTTCTATTTTCAAAATTCTTGGTAGCGGATTTTTGACCGCCTGTCAAAAGTTTATACAACGCACATTGCTAGATCCATCAATGTTGTATGATTACAGCCTTTTTCAGTTATTCAGGCTCACGCCACCGATACACTGGATCTCCGGAATGCCATAGGTCCCAGCAAGTTCCAGGGCACAAAACAACTCTACAAAATGATTATGAATAAGACAATCGCGAATCTATAGACGATTATGGTACCTATATGCAGGCAAGGGGGCGTTTTCGGGCCCATTTTCACAAAAAATCAGGCCATAAACTTGGTTTTATTCATCAGCTAAACCTCTACCGGTATGCTAACAATTATGGTATCTGTTTCAACTTATTTTAACGTATTGGTACGATAATAGTTAAGAAGTCTCTAAGGGTACTGGAAATAAAGACAATGAATTACATAAATGCACAAGAGCAAACTAACATTACCTACAATGCTTGCAGCCCATTTGGGGGCGCACCCGTTTGACGTGTGACACACACGAACGCTGTGTAACCATGACAACTGGATAGTGTTCTGCTTCCTCCGTTCTCCGCTGAAGAACTTGCAGTTTCAAGTCGCGCGGCAGTCGGTGAAAATCAACCGATTCAGCGGGCGGCATCTAAAAAATTGCGTTTCTGCAATTCAGTCCGAATTTTTGACTGATTAACAATTGATTTTTTGGCAGGTCAAGCGATTTTTGGACAAAACACGATGTACCATATTAGCGGAGGAGCGGCAGGCAGAAACCAAATGCCATAAAGCACTTACGTTTTCCATTATGTGGTGATCAACCCCATTCGAATTGTCAAGACGTGTGGTCGGTTGCGCTGGGAGACCATCTCTCTGTGATCTGAGTTTTCCGATCGTATCAGCGAGACCAAAGACTAGCTGCTTTGTAAACTCCGGATGAGTCAACTCTTTTACACTTGAACATCGTTGGCGCGCCAAGTACTCGTGCTTGATGATAAAAAATTGATTCTCGTGTATTGCACTCAGATGCACGAATACACGTTCCGGCCAGCTAAAAGAAACGAAGCC